>CAVNYN010286736.1:0-63456 GCA_963692815.1 Nyctanthes arbor-tristis
CACCCCCCCCCCCAAAAAAAAAAAAAAAAAAACCCCTTTAATATAGTGAAATTCAGTTACCTGCATTTGAGCGTGCCGTGCCATGTGTTATTTCTTATTATTGAAACTAACTCCAAATCAAAAGCTCAAACTTAGAAGTGACCTTAATTCATCGGATGAGAAACAAATAAAAGAAAGAAAAGAGATAGAGAAGAAGTAGATGCTCGTGCAATAAAAATATAAATTTTATGTTACGAAATTGTAAAAATTACTAGCTTACAATAATTTCAATTTTTTTTTATTTTTTTGACAAATACAAAAATTTCAATTATTCTGTAGTAGATCGATTGGAATTTTTTCTTGAAAAAAAGAGAAGTGTTTTTTAACGCTAAAACCTCGTTTGGATTACATAATTTCAATTATTCGGTAGTTTTACACAGAATCATTGATCGAAAATTTAAAAAAAGAAATGCATATATGATATATCCGAAGTTTAAAGTACTTAATTTCACGCACTTATATTTTTAATATATGAAAGTGTGTTACATATGCACGTAACGCAGACACATAACAAGTTTGCATGCAAGGAAAATAAAATTTAGGTGCCACATAAATGTCAAGTAGGATACGATTTTTCTACAAAAATGACATCGATACGCTTACAAAACCTCCATTACAATTAATAATGAATATACTTCAATAGCATCTTTGTAAGAGCATCTTTAACGCTACAAAGTTAACATTGTGCATGAGGCAAAAGACATTGATATTACACTAAATTGTGTCTCCAATTCAACAATATTGATGGTATAAATGTAGCAAACTATTATTACATTCTTAGAAAAAAATTATGAAAGAATTATAGTGATTGATTATATTAATGGTATGAAATTTTCTAAGAAGATAGATAAAACTCCTTATAAAGGAGCATTAACTTGATATGGCACGAATCTAACAAAAGCAGTCTCACATATATGGGGCTGCTTTTGTTAAATTAGTGTCAAATAAGAGTAAGACTACTTTATTTAATTTTGTAGAATGACTCATTAACACACTGTCAAAAACAAAGTCAATAGTTGACATTATCAATGTAAAGAATTTAAAGGACCACATATATACTTTTTGACATTATTCTTGATAATGTGAAGCATTTAAGGTGCCACATATTTACTTTTTGTGTCATTTATTAACTATCATAAAGAGGTTTTCTCCTCTACAGTGACAAAAGAAAGATAAGTCATATATGTCACAATCTTCTATGATATATATGTCACTCTTTTCTCATTTTCTTTTCAAATTCTTCTCAATCTCCATTCTTCTTCCAACTATAATTAATCCTACAGTCAAATTCCTCACTCAGACAGTATACTAGTTATTGATTGTGGGGAGGTTTTCTTTGTGGCAAAAAAAAAGTTAATTGTTGTGTGTCCTTTATACTACAATTTTTCATGTCCTATATGTTACCCTCATCCATTTTTTTCTCAAAATCTCCTCCTCTATTCTTCTTTCACCTATAATTGATTTTACGGTCAGATTCATCGCTCAAACAATATACTAGTTAAAAAAACCTTTTTTTTTTTTTTAACTTTGTTACTCTGAAGAGGCTCTAGAAATTAAACGTAGATTTTTCCTCTTGACAAAAATCTTCTAACGAAAAAAGCCTATCTCGAACCAAAACTACAGATTAATGAGAATGACCAAACCAGGGAAAAACCAAACCTAAATGGCACTGCTCTTTTTGGTAAAACCCCCATCGCTCTCGCACGCCCACCCCCACCCCCACGCCCACCCCCACGCCCAATCCTTTTCTTCTCTGTGACTTGGCAGAAAATGAATAGAAAACAATTTAGGGTTTAGGGAGAAAGGGGAGAGTCGGTAATTGAAGGTACCAATTGTATTGCATTGGTTTGTACAAAGGTAATTCATCTTCTTCCCTTATTCATCACCAAACTGTATTAGATATATTCTAAATTTATGTAGTTTATGATTCCCCGGAAGGAGCTACTCCAGTTATAAGATTCCATCCAGCTTCGTGGCCATTCTCTTCTTCTAGCTACCTGATCCGTTTGCAGCCTTCCTTATTCACCAAGATTTTCTGTCAATATTTGTCTTCAGTTTTTGTTGTGGCTGTTTATGATTTTATTCTTTGCATTTAGAACCAGCGGCCTCTCAAATGTTATCAGTAAAATAACCAACATTAAAGTTCAGTGCAGGCAACTGCCCCCACTGAACCCCTGGTGGCTCCGCCCCTGTTAAGTGGCAGGGGAAAAAGGAAGAACATTTTGATTAAAACTGTTTATATGATCTAAATATCGAAAAGAAATGATAATAACAATACTATTTAACCACTACTCCACATTGCTCGTCTTAATCAATGTAATTTTCATGATAGTTAAACTGACACGTAAAAAAGTAGCTTCAAATTTCAAATAAGCAAGAATCCAGAAACTCAGCTGCAAACCCTGAGGTCAATTCTTATTTCACTACTTTCTGGGTTTTGCTCCGCAACGTTTTTATTACTATTTCCTCAAATATAGAATCGGTATTAATATATAAAGCCTTTTATATGAATCCTTGCTGATCACTGTCTTGAATGGGACTGACTCAATTATACTTAGTTGAACATCTTGTTTTGGTGATGACAGTCTTGAAATGGGACTGACTCAAATATTCATATGCATTGTTGGAACCATCATCAATTCAACGATCTAGCCTTTCCTCCACGATTTTTGTTATGTGAATTGAGAATAAATAGGCAGTTCTGTATCTAACTTTTGATTCTTCATTCGCAATTTTTGCTATTTAGATAACTCTAAGCATGTAATTTATATAAAAGGTTGACTGTCAGTTCCAGTGATCTGTTACAAATTTTTAAGTTACCAGTGAAGCCTGCTTGGAGGCCAAGATGGGCACGGAGGTTGAGCAGGCATCTGCACGCATTCAGACTACTGTAACCACTCCATCTGCACCATCAACAAGTGTCCCAAAGATTTCTATGCTTTCAAGAAAATCTGGATTTGTTATTCCAAAAAACAAGTTGTCAGGTTCACTGGTTCCAGTGCTCCGAAGTGGTAAAAAGGGAGATACTGATACAGTAAATGCAGAAGGCAGTAAACCGGTGAAAAGGAAAACCAAATGGGGCCCTGATCTAACCATGGATGCTTCTGTTAGGAAGGGAAGAGCATTGGCATATCAGGTACTTAGACTCTAAGGACTAAGATTGCCATTCTTCATCTTTAAATTTTTTCTTGTTCCTTACTCTCTGTTTGCAACACAAGATAGGTTGGTATTTGATGTGGGAACTTGTTATATTTCGTCCTATGTTGTTTTGAAGATTTTATTTAGCTTCTTGTAGTTCTTGTATAAAGAAATTAGGTTGAATCCAGTTGTGTGTACCGAATACGTGGGAAGAATGTTATATTGCTTGGTGGCAATGAAAGATTTTCCCATGTGTATTGAATGCAAAAATGTCATTGTCTTCTTTTTGAATGTTTTGTGTGAACTTCGTAACCAAGGGGCTCCTAAGTGATAATATGGCTGCTTTTGTGGTGGGCAGGCTCGGGTTGATCAAATAAGTCAACAGCTGAGTTTGGGGGTGTTGGAGACTGAGGACAGTGAGGACTTGTTATCAGCGTCACAGTTTCAGGATAGGAAGCCTAGTCAACTCAATAACGAGGTTAGTTGACTTTAAGATAACCTCACCTTTGGTCTTAAGCTTTCTTTAACATGCTAAGAACTTCCTCTTTTATGTGGGATCCAGAAATCAGAGTTATTGGAACTTGAAAGGCGTGAAGCTATTGGTATGTAGATTGCATGTACATTGCTCGTTGGAATTTTTGTTCTTTCCTTTTATTGTTCTACAGTGCACTTTATTACATTTGTTTGCCCACTTTCAGGTGAAATTCTAAAGTTAAATCCGAGCTTTAAGGATCGGAAGAGCGTCGTGTACAAACCTCTTCTGAAAGAGGAAAATGTTCCAATTCCTGTGAGTGAATATACTCATTCTGCTCCTTTTATATTTCTTTATTTATATATTTATGTATTTATTTTTTTTGGTTTGTGGGGGGTTTTTTTAGGGGTGGGGTGGGGGTGAGCGTGAATTATAAGGGAAATAAGCTCAATGGTCCTTAATCTGTGGGGTCGTTGCTCAAATGGCTTCTAAGCTTAAATCCTTACACAAACATCCCCCAACTTCCAATTAAGTGGCTGTTTGAAGCTATTTATTCAAATCGAATTATAATCAGAAATTATAATGAGGTAAAATGAGTTGTGTAGATTTAATGAAAGTTTGAAATTTGTGTTTATAAATGAGCAGTTGTCAAATCAGTGATCAATTTCAGTGGTAGGTGAAATTATAATGTATTTTCATAGAGAGAATCAAACACCTCCTAAGCCTAAATTGGTTGTTTTGAATGTTTCAATCCAATTGACTGTGAAAAAAGTCAAAACGATGTCATTGTACTTCAATAAATAATATAATGCATAAAAGGAAAAAGTTGCATCATAGATCCAAACTTTTCAAAAAATATAGATAAAGACAAAATAAAGTAATAAAAAGAGAAAACTTTTCGTCTTCTCTCTTCTCCAAATACTCATCCCACCCCCACAGTGTCCAATTAACTTCTTTCAGTTGAATTGTTCTTAGGTCCTTGACTAGTTTTTGAGCTCTTAAAGTTGAGCCACGGATGAAGAGGGGGAAGAGAAAGAAAGAGAAAAGAAAGAGGGGGGTTGGAGTAATAATAACAACATTTTACCACCACCAATCAACATTTGGCCTCTTGATCAGTGAATCTTCATGATAGTTAATCTGACATAACCAAAACAAGCAGCTTCAAATTGGAAAAGAACCCAGAAATTGAACTGCAAGAACAAAGTCCATTCCACTCATTTACCTTATAAGTTAAAATTAACTCACAAATAAAAAGAAGATAAGTTGACCATAAAAGTAATGTAATTCACATGTATATATATTTTGAGAATGTAAAGTTAAAAAAGGAGCTGGATTCTAATAGTAGCAATGTTATGATCCTCTGATGCTATTAAACTCTCTGATTCCGCTCCAAGCGGTTTTGCTGACCGTAAAAATGCAATTGATTAAGAAAGGAACCAAACAAAGGGTACTGGGGAAAGTAAAACATAAACAATAAAACGAAGAATACAGGAGGCGGAAATATGGTGGTTGGTCTGAACTGACTGGGTTGTGGTGCTGAGAGATAGGATCTAGGAAGATGAGAAATTTAATTTTGGTCTTTTCCTTTCTTTTTTAATTAATTTTGTTAAACCTTATTTAAAGGTTTGTGACTTACGGTGCAAATTTTCCTTTTGTATATTATTTATTTTAGTAATAGTTACATCATAATCTTCTTGTTTAATATTTTGAATTTAACGGTCAAACTGGATAGAAACCATCCAAAGGACTGATTCCGCATACCAAATGGAAGGTTAGGGATGTTAGTGTGATAGGTTAGGCTTTCACAAGCACTCGACGAGCTTCTAGGGTGTATTTAAAGAGTCATGTCTTTTATTTGCAGTAATAAGCATCTGAATGGAAATAAAAAACTGGTCTTTGTTTTACAGTAATAATACTCCCTCCATCCCAAAAAGATATTCACCTATTCCTTTCTTATCTATCCCAAATTATATTCTCCTTTCCTTTAACTTTTTAGTATTCTAAAATACCCCACTTTATTATGCATGGCAATCAACAATAAAAAATATTTAGATTGAAATATTAAATAAACCAAGGGGTATATTAGGAAATATATTCTTAAATTATACTTTTCCAACGACATTAATTATGTTTTCTTAATCTATGTGAAAAATGGAAGGGGAATATCTTTGTGGGGCGGATGGAGTAATTATTTCAGTGGAACTACATAACTACCCATCTTATCAGAGTTTAAGCCTATGTCTGGTTCAAGTTAAGATAATGGCTAACTTAAGAATTATGCAAGTTTATGTGTTATGTGTGAAAATGAATCAATATGCCTGAAGTGGAGATGATGTTTATCTCTCTCACATCATGATCTTTTAAGGGCAAGAGCAAGGCAAAGAGGATGACTCTGTGCCTTTGAGAGGCTATTGTGGCACGGAGTTAAGTTAATGATAACATTATTTTCCATATGGCAATGGCACAGATCATGGACATATAAAACCACTTATATTGTAATGAATTTTATGCCTTTTTATTAGCTCTGCGCTCTCACTTCAATATGTTCATCAAACAAATAGACGATCATGTTTTTTATCAAGAAAAAAAAAAAAAAAGCCTTGAATTTTGTATGGAGTAGTAGTTTATCTCAATAGCCTCTATTGCCCCGTCTTTGCAGGTTAAAGATTATCCCGGGTACAATTTCATTAGTTTAGTGTTTGGCCCTGCAAGTGATACTCAAAAGCGACTGGAAAAGGTAAACATCCATTTGGAAAGCTATGTCTTTGAGTTCATGAATTCATAAAATATAGTAATCAGCACCATGCTATGATATGAATTGAAAAATCAGGAAACAGGAGCAAGGATACGAGTATATGGCACTAGAGCTGACACAGGACTGAAGGTAATGTAGATTTCAAATAGAAATATTTTCTACTCCGCTGCAGACTTCCTTCCATTTTCTCATTTCTGTTAATAAGAAGCATCATCTTTCCAACATTTCTTTCCGCATTAGATGTGACAGACAACTTGTATGCAATTTGATTCGGGATGGCAGAAAAATCCGATCCGCAGTAGACCCGACGGATACTCGATCCATTTGAGAAAAAATTTCCCGATCGATGAAGCGGATCGAGGTTGCAATCCGCCAAAGAATCGCGGATCGGATCAGGGTCGAACCGATCCGCTCCACTTTAAAAATTAAAAAAAACGTGTTAAACTTTTAAGCTTCTAGAAGTCGCCAGGAACAACGGCCAACACCCACTATTAAACCTTGATTTAACTTGGTTGATAGTTGATAGTTGATATTGATTTAACTTCATTTTGTTGTTATTATAGATTGTAGTGTAATGTATGATGTAAACCCCAAGTTAGGAGATTAGAGTAGTGTAATGTATGAAATAAAAAAAAGTTTCATGGATCGGTTGCCGGATCAAAATCTTGATCTGCTCCGATCTGTGATCCTCTCCAATTCCCTCCGATCCGCAAGTCGTGGATCATGGAGCAGATCATAGTTTTGTAAATTTTTCGTGGGGCAAAATGGATTGGCGCCGATCCACCCTGATCCGATCCATTGCCATCCCTACCTTAGGCCCAAGGCAAATCTTTTGGTCCCATCATCATTAGACCATTGACAATAAGTAACTTCTAAAATCCTGCTCAACCTGCTAGCCAACCTCAGAAAATTTGTAAGAGAAAAACCTTTGGGTGTATACACCTTTTTCATGTCGTGTTTTGCATCTATTTCGTTCCTCTGCTACTATGTTGGTCTAGGTGATGCATGCGATTTCCTCATTCTACTGCATCTTCAAGCTGATCTTATTTATCACATGAATTCCAGGTTGAAGTTACTTCCAGTGATGCGAAGGAATCACAAGGTGCTTTTGACGAGTTGTATATTCATGTATCAGCCGACACCTACGAGAAAGTTGATGCTGCGGCGGCTTTGATTCAACTTTTGGTCAACCCAGTTTCAGTATGTTCTAAGATAACCAAAATATTTTATATATTTATGCTAGTTCAGCTACATTTGAAGCTTGCTCGCTCTAATTAAGTTCTTTGCTTTGCTCGTCTTCATTTTTTTTTTTTTAGCTTACTAATTTAATTAGTTTTGCTTTGTTTTAGATGAATCCGGCACCTGCTTCAGAAACATTGACGACAGCTTCTAGTAATAATGTCAGTAGCGCCGATCCTCCAACTGAAAACACACCTAGCTCTTACATGCCGCCTGCACCAATGAACCAGGGAGTGGTAGGAGCTGTACCAGCTCCTATGCAAGGTCACTTTCCGCAATATCCACAGCCATGGTTCTCTGCAGGTCCAACTCAGATTCCAATGCATCCACGGTCTGCAATAGTTTCTGCACCTTTACAAAATAACATAGCCCACATATCATCTTCACCTTCCAATCCATTGAATACGCCTTCACAGTTTGGTCCTCACCCAGTTTTGGCATCAAGTTTTAATCCAATCCCTCGAAACCCTGCTCCCATTCCCTCTAGACCACAGCCACCCCATGTTTTACAGCCACCATACATGCATCAGGGACAGCCTCCTGGTCAATTTGGCAACCCAAGGAACCCTCCATCAAATTTACAGTTCAGTGCTCTACCTTCTCCAACAGGGACTAACCAAATGGTAAGACCAGTTATGTCCTCATTACCCCAATCACCATTGAGTAGTTCAACATCGCAAGGACATAACATGATGCCGATGGCTCCATCTAATGTTCCCTTCCAAAGACAACCTGTAACCTCACATCCCATGGCCTTGTCTGGAGCTCCACCGGTAAATATACCGTCCAGCAATATAGTTTTGCCTGCTTCAGTTGTTAGCCTTCCCAATGCTTCATTAGCCTTTCCAATGACATCTACAACACCACCTCTTTCACAACCTGCAAATGCAAATTCTGTTTCTGGAACTCACCCAAATTTTGAAACAATGAAACCCCCTTCTCTGTCTGTACCAAGACCGCAGCAACCCAATTCCAGTGACTTCACTTTTCAGCCTCGGGGACCTCCAAATCCATCTGCTCGGCCCAGTATTCAGCCTTTACCCCAGATCATGCCACCGGCAAATGAAGCAATGCGGGCACCTTTAGCACCAGAGTCTCCATTGATCCGGCAGTTGGTGCAGAACTCAAATCATCCTGTTCAAGGTTTCCTGAGACCTCAGGTTAGCCATCCAACAAGTCAACCAAGACCTCAAATACCAATGAACTTCGCCAGAAGTCCAAATGCCTCTCTGGTTCCCCTTAGACATCCATCATTTCCGGAACCCAGCGCTATTTCACCTACCCCAATCCATCAGATACTGAGGAACTTCCATCCGATTGTCAATTCTGTTGGTCCATTTCTTCCCAGGGCAAGAAACCCGATTCACCATCAGCAAAATTTTCCATCTGTGGCAACTCACCCACAGAGATTTCCCCCTCCACCTCAACATTTTCATAACAATCATGGTCGCCCACCGTCTAGTGCTTCTGGAGTGCAGCAAACATATGATCCCTTCTCACCAACTTCAGTTTCTTTGAACCCTCGCATGGGCATTGGTGCAGCAAAAATGCAACAGGAGAGTGATCCAGAATATGAGGATCTGATGGCCTCTGTAGGAGTTAAATGAGTGCAGTTCATTTTTACTTAGATCTGGTAGTAAATTGAGCTGTATTTTTCTTGGTCCTTAAATATAGAATTTTTTGCCCCTTTACAAGATAATCTTTTTATCTTCGCCTTTTTTGTTGAATGTATCTCAACCCTATCTCCGTAGGGAGAGAAACCTATCTCTGTAGGGAGAAATATGCAGTAATACTTAATAGAGAATGAAGTATTTAACTGGGCTCGTACAGGCTGCCATATACATAGTAGTTGAAAGCTTTTCTTACAGTTGCCACTCAATTATGTGCCAAATCCATGGATGGCCTCTTTCTGTCAATTAATTGATATCAATTAGAAGTTGAGACAATTGAACAAGAAATTACGTTGGTTCTCAAATTTTCGTTTGTGGATGTGTGGAATTTTGTTCTGATTAAACAGAAACTTTGATTAGGACATTTGGTTAGGCATCCAAAAGCAAGTTTACTGCATTGAAGTTTCATTCATGGTTATATACAAGTGGTCGGATACATACAGAACCAGTTCAAATCAAACTCGAAAACATAAGATTGAATCTGAGCACCATCTCAAGTTTCTCAGCTTTTGGTTATTTGTGCTGCCTAAGGGGACCAATGCGTACGGTAGCCAGTTCAAAGAAACTCAAACAGAAGGGCCAGATCGGAGAACCCTCTCAAGCTTCTCAGCCTTTGCTTAATCGTTGTCAGTAAGAGGACCCAGGAAAAGGTGTGATTTCAACAATCAGGTGTGGTGTAGGGAGCTCATCAAACAATGCTCTAACGTTGTTACAACATACACGTTCTCCAAGAACATTTTCCCTCCTAATTTGAAAGCCCTAGCAAAATAATATAAGTTTGTATAATTAGCTGCAACAAATTGGTACTGAAGTTATTTCCAAAACAGAGAACAAGAAAGGAGATAAATGAACATGCAGAACAGGAGTAAAATGGTGATCGTGTGTTCTTTTAGAAACGATCTGATGGTAAAATAAGTTTAAAAAATAGTGCTTCTTATGCTATACTTTTCAAATGTATTTAGTAGTGGGTACCCAACAAGCAAAATGTGTGATTAGCACCTTGTGGGATGTGGCATCTCTGAAGTGATCATCATCTGAGAGTAAAGAAGCAATTGATTTAAGAAGATGCCTCCCTTCAGACTTGGTAGGAACCCTGTAGTTGCGTCTAAGGGTGCCCTTTGTTGTTGAATGCCATTTGCTCACAAGTTTTCTTCTTTCGGTAGCCTCCTTTTCTGTTTAAACAGAATAATTAAAAAAGTGAGTTGAAAGAAGATGAATGGATTCTTGTATTCAGCAGGATTAAACAAATCCACGCATATATGATCATTAAGTCTGTATATCTTAAATGACTTTTTGACTAGATAAATTTCTGAGCGAAACCATGACTCGCCATCACCTTTGTTTCCTTCCCCGATTTTTTCTCTAATCCTGGATCAGCATCAATGTTAAACCGACACAAACAAATAATCGTAAAATTGTATCAAGTGAAGAAATTTTTGAAAAGAATGAGGCTTCAGATGTGGTCTTTGATACAGCAGAATTGAGCCATGTAGCAGGGTAAATTCCATCAAGTTTAAGAAATTCATAATATCCCGGCCAGAAGAAAGTCCTTGTCATCAATTCCCAAAATCAAAAGAGAAATCTAGTTTCTTTTGAACTCCTAAGGGAATGGAAGTCACTCTTAGAGATCAAAGAAGTTTATAGAAGCATTATAGAACTAAAGCAAATACAACTATACATGTGCTGGTACAGAAAACAATAAGATTCATGTCAACGCGAAAAATAAAGGGGAAAAAAAAGGAAAAATTCTTTAACCTTGAGCTCATTTACAATGAAAAAGTGACTCTAGGAAATAAAATCTATAAATAAAAAAAAAAAAAAAGGAAGGAAGGCTTATGCAATTGTTGCACTTTCTACCAAACTAGGCCTGTATTTAACTACTGGAATTTTCTTCAAATATAAAAAGAAGGGATGTATAAAGGTAGATGGTATATGGGTTCCACAGAAACAGGTGAAAAATATTACTATACCATAGCAGCAATCTCTATTTGCCGCTCTCTGATGCATAACAGTGATTTTTACTGCTATTGCACAACCCACAGAGAATTAAAAATTTGAATTCTATGACCTGGTTGGATGCTTCTTTTCATGGACAGACACATCCTTTCACACACATAACATCTATTGAGGTTAATCATCTTTCATAGATTACAAACCATTCATCTAGTCTCTACATTGTTCTTTAGTGAGTTTATGATTTTGCCTATCTTAGAGTCACCAAAGCTCTCATACCTAGATGTCGGTCTTTTCTATTTTTGATTTGTTACTCTGTTTTCAATTTGATTATAGTATTTTAGTCTCCACCTAACGAAGGTTCGAATATTTATTCCTCAAGTTACTTGTTTTCGCAAGACATGGGCAGCAAAGTTGTGCATGGTTTTGCAAGGAGGAAACAACAGAAGTGTGCTCTGAATGTGGAAAATTTGGAAATACACTTTGCTCACATTGACAATCAAGGATAGAGAGGATGATATTGCATTTAAAAATGCATTGATTAATCATTTGCTGGACGAATATTCTAATTTCAAGAATCAAATGACACAAGTAGTCATTTTATATTTTTTGGTTTAATTTTTTTAGTTTATGTGATTTTGTTATTTTTATATTATTAAAGCTTTATTTTGTTAAAAAGAGAAAAGGTACATTACTGAATAACATGGTATGAGTAATATCATTTTAGTTTAAAAGCTGCTCCATTTGGATGAAATGAGTTGGAGATGGTCTAAGCAAATAATAATTAAAGAAACAGATTCATAAAACTTCAAGAAAAGCACACATACCCCGTCCACTCTGTAACTCCTCAAGCCACTTTGAGAAACCAAAATCCCGAGCTCCACTCTCCAAATCTACCAAAAAGAATCAACCTCAGCTTTCAGACCAACAAAATCAAAGGAAACCGACCCAAGAAGAAAATATTTATTTAAAAAAAAAAATTCTTGACTGCTTGTCATACAGATAAGGGTGGTACGGATTAAAAACCTGAGACAAGTGGATTATCAGGAGATCCAGCTAGACCAGCTTTGAGGAGAGCATAGAAAATGAAGATTCTACCCGCCCACAAGACTGGGGTCTCTAGCAAAGATGCTTTAGTGGCAGCGACATTGTTGTTTACTGAACCCTTTCTTGTTTTAGTGAATCTCCAATCAAGGCTGGGCAAAAAACCAGTTCGGCGTAAGGAAAAAGCAGACTTTTGGGTTGGATTCTTGGAACAAAAGTAGCAATAATTTGGGGGTTGGAGTTTTGATGAAAAGATAGCGTTGGTTTGTAGAAGCATTGCGCATAATCAAATTCTTGAATCCCCCGGGTTCCGTTTTCCTTTTACCTTATTAATTAACGTTTAATGCAAAGAAACTCCAACAATACGATGTCGTCTAGGATGGAAATGAAAGCCATAGAAGACAAGAAATGGTTATCTCTTTTTCATTTTTATTTTTATTTTTTAATATTTAGGTCATCATTGAAAAATTTCTAACAAAAACTCCAAAGGTCTGTTTTGGCAACTGAATGTTCAAGTATCAGACGAGACCAGACACTAATATGGTATAATATTAACATATCACGACACCCTATTTAAAGTATATTAGTTAATATTATCCTACATCATTTATCTAGTACTCTAACAACACCACACCGTCTTATGCGTGAATATTTTGTACTAGTTTAAGTTAGTTATATTCAAAGCATTATTTTATTATTATATACAAATTTATTTATATGAAAATAAAATGAGAATAGTTATAAACTTTCCTATTAATTCACCGTTGGTTGACCGAAATTAAGATATTTCATTTTATGGGGAGGAATTGGAGGGCAAAAATATCTATTAAGATATTTATTTATATCATTTAAGATTTAAATTTTTAGATGATAAAATTGTCAAATGTTAAACTAATAGAAAAGTTTATCATTACTTTTAAAATGATCCACATTGCAGTTTAAAAACCAAAGTGATAAATAAACAACTATTTTACTATTATTAGTTGCCACAGACATTGTTTGATTTTTTAAATCTAGACTGTATTATTTGTATTGAGTCCAACTCACTCGTTATGATTTCTTTCTGTTCTTTTAACTTTCGGTATTTTGACCATCTTCCATTTGAGATTCGAAAACTTTTAAATGCAAAGTTGGGCCTTCAAAATGTAGTCCATTCCAAAGAAATATCAAGGATTCAATGTCAGTCACCAAAAACAAAATAATAATAATAATAATAAAATAAAATAAAATAAAATAAATAAAGGGAAGGAAAAAATGGTGAATAGAATGGAACATCACCATTATGTTTCCCAAACTCATCCCCATTGAAACTTCAAACCTTATCCACGTTGATCACTCTTATTTGGATTTTTCCTAACGAAAATATCAATGGGTAAACTTGGCTGCAAGAAAAGAATTCTTACTTAGAACCACTCAGACTTGTCGACACTTTTAGCCTGAAAAATTAGACGCGTTCAGTTTGGGTTCTGGAGGAACGAAGTGGACGAGGAAAGTGGTGCATGTTAGAAGATGAAACGCTTTCATGAAAAGGCAAGATGATGTCTCTATAGCCTAAATCCAACAAGAAACGAATACAGGATTCCAAAAACCATTTTTTTTTTTTTTTTTTTGCTGGTTTAAAATTACTGTAGTCCACAAAACTAAGATAACTGGGAATAAAGGCTTTGCAAAAACTTAATTATAAAACGGTACAGCCTCTGAAACTATCATATATAAGTTGGCTAGATTTTTACAAAGCGGACATCGTTTTGTCCGAATGGAGTTCCACAACCAGGGCATTTGCGATGACGAATCTCTAGATTCCTTTGGATGCACTGATAACAGAATAGATGGTAGCACTTGGTAATCACAACCTGCCAAATTAAAAGGAAAACCTTCAGACTTTATTGCTTACCAGCCCTTTAAAAAAGAAACAAGAAAAAAACAGCATTACTAGAGGCAGCAATCTATGGCTTGATGACAAAATATGTAAACAGCTGATGTATGATTTTACAGAGATCTTGGTGCTGTATGCTTGTCCAAGAAATTTGAATAAATAAGATTCAGTCTTTTTCAGTAAATCAATCAGCAGGCACAAAGCTGGTTTCCTTTACAAAAACTTTAAACTCTAGGTTAACAACAGCCATCTGAACGATTAACAGTAACCATTTATTGATAAAAAGTACCTAAATTTGCAAAATATAGACAAAAAGGGGGTACAAGAATTGAAGATGAGAAAACTAGACGCACATGCTTATTCTCAAACAAACCAGATATGTGTAAACACATTTTCATTTATTTACCTCCTTTGGTCGATCAAAACACACACCACATTTGAGAATAGCTTTACAATTCTTGATTTCCTCCTGGAGTTTCTGCATTGCAGCCTCCCCTCTTTCAGAAGTCATATCAGCAACAGTTTTGTTCAATTCCGCAAGTTCTCCATCAAGCTTTCTCCTTTCATTTCTATAATATATAACCACACACAGTTTTCTCATCAGAGTCTATTTTACTTCAATGAGCTCTTCCGATCTATGAGAGACCTACTCATCATTCAAATGCAAATGCCGACCAGTTTTCAATGCTTATGAAGAAACTTATAACGTACAGATGATAATTGATACACGGGTTAGAAAGTTCAAACATAAAGTGTGCACTAAATTAAAAGACCGCAAAAACATTGGAGGCATCAATAACAGACCATCCACCCCAAAAAACTAAAAAAGAAAAAACAAAATCCCCACACACGCAAACACCAAAAGGAAAAAGGTATCACCACCAAAAATGGGATCCAGGCTGGGCCTCAGCGAGTTTTAGGCCCATCCCGGGAGGTGAATAACAAATTGGTATTTGATGTTAAGTAGATTAAGAGAGCGGGGTAGCTATGCTTCAATGCTCAACTCCAAGAATCCAGGGTAAAAAGCATTATCAACCAATGAAACAACAAATTTTGCAACTCTACTGCTTAATCTGAGAGATATATTAGCACTTCACAGATTGGGAGTGCCTTGGGACAAAAATTTCTAGCCAAGTTCACATCATGTTGGGCTAGTTGATTTAAGCCCTTGTTGCTGATCACCCTAATAATTCATAAAAGAAAATCTATACAAATCACTAGGAAAAACAATCCAATCGAAAACTTCACCTTTCGTTATCTAGTTCCCTTTGAATATCATCCTTTTTCCTCTGGATCTGTTCATATTCCTTCTCCGATGAAATTACAGTGGATTTCAGCATCTTATGCTCCTTTTCAGCATCTGCTAATTCCCATTTTGCAGATTCTAGTTTTACTGCTATGTGCCTGTCTTCTTCAACAGTACTTAATGCTTCAGCCTCATAGAGTTTGATCTGCAAGGCCATATGATGGTTGCAATATGATAATCAAAGCTATTATGATTGTTAACCATAAGAAAAAGAACTTGCCTGTTCTTCAGCTTGCGCAATCTGCAACTTCAAAGACCCCAGTAACTCATCGCCCTCTTGTAGTTGCTTTTCTAAAGCCTGATTCTCAGTGAGTAATGAGCTATGTGATTGCTTTGCTTTCACACTCTCAGAAACCAGCTGTTATTGAAAGTAAGCAGAAAAAAAGAGAAGATCAGACAGTGTACATCACTTGTAAGAAGTAGGAACAAATGGATTGAACCAAGAGAGAGCAAAGATGAGGAAAAAAGAAGCCATTAACATGAACCTTAATGTTATAATCATCTCGTTCAGTAATCTGCTGCAACAGATGTTGGTTCTGCGTCTGCATATCTTCATAAGCTTGACCAATAGTCTGCCGGTATATCATGAAATAAAAGTAAACATAAAAGAGGATGAAGGGGAAGGAGAGAAAAATCAAGAATACTCCATGCAAAAGTATAGTACTTCATTGTTTTAAAGATCCCAATAATGGATACCTCAATTTCAGAAATATATAATGCCGACTCCGCTTCTTTGATATTGATGGCCTCCTTGAGCTCTAAAACATCCCTACACATAAGAGATCAGGGAACACCTCAAAGTAAACAATTCAACAGAAGTTCTCCACAGACAGAGATAAGGAACTTAAAAGATGGATCTATCATTAACTGTACCATCAGGAAAGCAGTACGGTTCCAATGAGTGGAGGACGTCAGATGAAACAAAGAAGTGCTTCAGGGATATGAGAAATGACCAGCGCATGCATAAATATGAAAAGTGGGGCAAAAAAAGGAACCTGTCAGAAGCTTCTAATTCGGTCCGTAATTCAGCTATTTCTGCTTCAGCAACAGCAAGCCTCTGCTGGTATGCAGCCTCAGCTTCATAAGCTGCTCTCACTCTCAATTCTAGACTATGCTCATCTAGCGCATTTCTCAAAATTTTAGCTTGAGATTGAGCTCTTCGTTCTGACTCTTTAATTTCCATCACACCCCTTCCTCACAAAAAGTTAGAAATTATTATACTGAAATAGAAAACAGGTGCGCACGCGCACGCACACACACACACACACAGAGAGAGAGAGAGAGAGAGAGTACTTATTAAAATAAGTATTATATATGATTATGCCAAATGTAGAAATACTCAAATAATGTGTCCATACAGAATTGTCAAAGCAGTACTCAAATGAGTAACATCTCATAAATGAAATACGTAAAAGAAAGATATAGTTGCTAAAATAAGACTGTGGATGTCATGACATTGAACTGCTTGCTGAATTTAATTAACTTCTTTGTAAGATAAGATAGCTCACCTGCTATCATATATTTGCTGACCCAACATGTCCAAGAAAATCTCAAGCTCCTGTTTTTCTTTCTGCATTTTGTCAATCTGCATAGGTTAAACTGTTATAATTACAAAAATGAAATCCTTTCTCATGTAATCCTCAAGATCAGAACATACTTTGGGTATTTCTAAAGAAGAAAATCCAAGAATATGGAAAATCATGATATGGAAGCAGAACATACAATTTCATTCAAGGACTTGACCTCTCCCATCTGCTCAGAACATTTATCAGCCAAGGTCTTCAGTTCACTAGTCTGCCAGATGCAACAAAAGTGCACCAAGAGCTATCATTTACTTGGAATGAGCAATAGAAGTACAGAGCACTCAGAAAAATATTTAAAGGCAGAAAACAAAATCAAATTACAAAAATTCACTACGAGCTTAAGTCGAATGAGAATGGTTGCCACTGCGTATATGAAATCTTTAAGGACATGGGGTTTAAAGTGTATAGACAAGACATGTGAAAAAATAACTAATACTGTGATCTGGAAAATACAATTAGTTCAAAAAAATTTATTTACCAGAACTAAGAGTAGGGTCCTTTTCAAGAACTTCCCGGAAGTTTTGTTAAAAAACTTCCCATCCATATGGCACGCATGGATACATGCCATGTGGATTTGAAATACACATGGCTTTGACTTGAAATACACATGGCGTGCATCACACCACATGGGTTGGAAGTTTTGTTAACTTCCGGGAAGTTCTTGAAAATTTTCCACTAAGAGTAGCAGGGACCCAGCTAAACGACCACTTAGTATGTGATGATAATTACTAAGCTAAACTATAGAACTTTTGAAAACAGTTCCAGCACAGCTTATGAATCTTCAGTACCCACTTTTGAAAAGCGTTGGTGAAACAATCTGAAGTCAACTTGCATATACATTCAACTATGTTTTCTGCAGTAGTTTAAATACCGCTGATGGCAACAAGCAGTCGGAGATGGAATTGTTCTATGGTGTTCAATATTGAGAGACTAGTGTGCCTTAGCTTGACCAGTATGACTGTCAAAACATTTTTTAGATTCATAAAAGCTTTGTCCATATTTCATTAGCAAAAGTATAATAGTTATTTGCAGTAGTTCCATAAAAATGCAGGCTAAGACAAGTAAAGCTCGATAAATTAGCTATAAAAGTGAACCTTTCTATCCAATAAAGAATTCAAGGACTGGCTTTTCGCGCGCAAAGTGTGGGCCTCTTCAGCAGTCTCCTTCCACCTATTCAACCGGCTTTCCATCATTCCCATTTCCTTCAATAAAGCTGATGCCATTACTTTGAACTCCTCTTTAACATCTTTTCTCCCTGAAGAAAGATGATACTTTACCAAAGCAAACTATGAAATAGCGTATTATATAATACATGAATAAACAAGTCCGAGTCAATTAACCTGAATCTTGCATAGCTTCTTCCATTTTTATCTCCACGTCATTTTTCTCAACAACGCACTTTTGCAGCTGATGCTCCAGTTCCTTAACCTTTGATTCAGATTTATCAAGTTTGTCCCGTGCAGCTCCTACAGCCTCTGCCTTTAAATTCAGTTCTTTTTCCCTTCGTATGACGAAAGACCTATCAGCCTGTAATTTCACTTCTAGTTAGATCAGATGATCAGATGCCAGAAAAATGCTTCAAAAAATGAAATATGGTGTGTGTGTGTGTGTGTGTGTGTGTCTGAAATTCATTTTTTGAGAATTGATATGGTGAAAAGTGATTTTTCTGGAGAATGTATGGTTAAAAAGTATTATGGGAAAATGTGAAAAATGGTTTTTCAAAGAATGTGCGGTTGATAATGAATCAGAACAAGAAATTATTATCACAAAATCAATTCCGTACACCCTTGAAGCAGCTTACCTGCAGAGACTCTGTCACCGCTTTATAACGCTCTGCCTCAGCACTCCAGTGCTGGTACTGATCAGTCAGTAAGGTGTAAGGACGAGATGAATATATAAAATTATCTTCCTTCAGTTCATTCTACAAGACAAACAGCAGAATTTGATAAGAATAGAGATTAAGGTATATAACAGTCAAAAGGTTCCATATACCAGTATAAGAAATTTATGCTAACAACCTGTAGATCCTGCAATTGTTTTGACAAAATTACATTGTCCTCCTGTGCATCTTGAAGCTCAGTAAGGCGATCTTCTGCTAGTACCTATATTGGATTTAACTTTACAAATCATACATATATATACATGTAGTGAGAACAAGAGCAAGGAAGTCGAGGAGGACCAGTCAAAAGATAAACACCTTCGCTTCCTCAATAGACTTTTTTGCTTCCCTTAAACGCTTTGACCTATCTGCTGGCTTTTCAGGAGACATGGTTCCATTTTCTATGCCTAAAACAGGAACTGGAATGGGAACCTGTATCCCCGATCCCCCATCTTTCTGCATTTTCAGATTAATCAGTTTTCTTCTGCTTTCTTCAAGATCTGCCATGGTTTCTTCAAGCTCACCTTCAGTAGAAGAAAGAAAAATGCACGTCAAAATCAAACCCATAATGTCTTACATAAGACACACAAAGATAACAATACATGCATGGATAAAGATATCAGTCACCCTTCACTTCGAATTAAAATCTATTACCAGTATGACCCTCCATATCGAACTAAAATCTACTACCAATGCGACCTGATATGCTAAAACCCTTGCATGTAGGATTTTGAGGATGGGGAGCAATGAATACCTGCAAGACGCTTTATCTCAGATTGATCCGCTGAATGGTTACTGATGCAAGTCTGAATTTCATCAGCATACTTTTTATGCTTCAAATGAACAAATTCAATTGCCTCGTGCATATGACCAGCCTCCTCTTTCATCAAATCGTTCAGCGTATTTAACTGGATGATAGCATCTGTCAGCTCCAATTCATTGCAAGAACTTCTCGTTAGTGAAATTTCATGCGAAATACCGTAAAAGCATAAAAATCTGAGAGCAAAGGAACAAAGAATAAACAATTTGCCTTCCACTCAAGGTCTATACTGACCTTCTGCAGATTGTTTTTCCTGCAAACTGAGAATAATGTCCTCAAACTTAGCTCTCTGAGCATCAATTGTATCTTCCAGTGATTTCATCAATTCCCTTGTAGAAGCCTGGCGTGATGCAAGAGCTTTTTTAATATAATCTATTGACCCATCACTTCCATCCCTTGGAATGCAATCTGTGCCTAGTAGCCTACAAAGGAACATATCCTCAGGAGGACATGATGGAATTGAACCTGAATACAGAGCCATTATCTTTACTATATTACATAAAAAGTTCAATTCTGATGATTACTTTAAAACTAATACAAATCTAAACACACACACACCCTACCTCGGAAAGAATCAGTTTGATCTAAGCTCTGTAAAGCACTTCTGCCAGCCCCAGCTTGCACTCCAAGTAAAATTAAATCATCATTTAACTACATAAAGTCGATAAGTGAGCCATTAAAGAATGAAGATCCCATACCATAATACAAATAGAGAGCAGGAGAGAGAGAAAAGTATCCATGAGATCCTGCATGTATACCTGATTCCAGAGTTGATTCACTTTAATCAACATATTGTCATACGAATATTGTTTGTCTTTCAATTCCATGATTTTGGCTTCAAGACCATGTAACTCTTGCTTCTGTGCCTCTAACTGCTGAACAAGTTTCTGGTTCTGGTACTGAAGTATCGCAGCATCAACCTGCCAATGACCAGATTTTAAAATATGTTGATTGTCCTCCTACTCTCATGTTTTTAAGGTATGAAATTAATTTACCAACCTGTACACATGCACAAAGATACACTGTGCACTAGGACACACTTGTAGGAGAAGAACAATAACTCATTACACAATTAAATGCAGCAAAACTTTACCCAAAAGTGAAATAAATAGAGAGTTTACCTTTGCCCTTTTTTCTTTATTTGCTTGAGTGAAATTGAAAGGTTAAGAAGATACTAATTCATGCTGGGAAATGGGAAGTAAAAAGCCCAGGAGACGGGGATTGAAAAGAAATGGTTCTTTTGTAGAAAAGAATTTGTTTTCCTTCCAAAAGTAGACAAGGTTGAAATTATGCTCCTTTCCAACTAAACATATAGGCTACATCAACTTTTGCTATATAGGATTTTGTTTTCTTTTCCTATAGCTATTAAATCATAAAATATGTACAAAATTAAACTGAATTCACTCATGAAATTTAAGTCGTCGTAGATGGAAAAATGCCCAGTCAGAAAGAACCCAGGATAAGACTTTATATGGTCTGGATGAAAGCGTGTTCAGGACTCAAGGTGGCTTTGAGACTCGTAAATGTTTTAAATGCAAAAATATATCCAATAGCAATAAATTTTTAATGATTTTTGCCATCTACTCTCATACGGAACTAAAGCTCAGCCGTAAAGATATATAGAATCCAAAGCATAAATGCAAAATGCCAAATTCCAAATTTATTCTTGATAAGAAATATTAAAAGTACAACTTCAACAGATGGCACACACAATTTATGCATTAGATCCAGTTAGATTGGGTACCAGGATTTGCAAAATGGAAACAGATCTATGGAGTGCAGATTTGCAGATACAAAGATGTAAAAATGCTAGATTGGGAAGATCCATGCTGAGATAAAAGGACTTCTACATAATCAAATCTATAACTGATTTAAAGTAAATAAGACTTATAGGGAAGATAAAATAAAAAATTGAGGCATCAAGGTTAGCTAAAAAGCATATGCGAGGAGCACATATGCTAGGAGCACAGGATGGGAGAGATCACCAAGAAAGAAATTGAGGGATTAAAAGAGATGGGTCATCGAGTTGAAAGTTAGGACTCCCTATGTGTCCAATCTAACAGTAGAAATGGAGAGACAATGTCTTCATTTGAAACCAAGTATCTTGGGCTTTAAGTCTATAACATGTAAGAGCAAGATATGATACCAAAAAGCTTTGCAATGTCAACTCATTTCTAAACTATTGGGCCATTAATATGGATACAATTTGATACTCCCTTAGTCCTAGAAAGATAGTCCAGTATATTATTTTCGTCCGTCCCAAAAGGATAGTCCACTTACTATATTGAATATGTCTTTAGTTTTTCATTTCCATACATACCCCTAATTAATGTATTGTTATTACTCCACCTATGCATTGAAAGTATTTTCAAACAATTAATGAGACACAAGGGTACATATGTAAAAATTAAGATAAAAATTAATCATTTCTTAATCTGTGTGAAAATAACTATTCAACTACCTTTTGTGGGATGGAGGGAGTACAACCAGTTCTCCCCAACAAATTCTGGCTTAAAGGGTTTTCATATTACCAACCATAAAAACATTATAATTTTGGTTAGTTACTAATGGAAAATGGCCAGAAAAAACAAATAAACAGGCTAAAATATTTCAGTATCCATACAATGTAACCTAATTTCCAACAGGTCACTCCAAGTGTGTTTGTCATGCAATTAAAGCAATCTGAGATTTTAGTATCAAGATAAAACAACAACTACAATCTTATAACTTTAATAACAAGATATCATCAGAATAATAACAAGATAAGTCTGTGCAGTTCATGGTTTGTCAACCAGAGCACACCTTTTTCATCCTTTGAGAGACAACATACAAGACAACTTTGCCTACACAAAATATCCAATTTGTAGAGGTTTGGTTCAATACGAGTGTGTGTAACTATGTTGTCAGTACAGAAATAACTTTTTCATCTTTTCTCCATTTAGGAGGGAAAGAAGTACATGGCTAGAGATGTCTCCTTGTAGCTTGACCTTGACAGCTCTCCTCAAATTCGAGAATGGGTGCCATGTATCAGCAACAAGATAGCGGTGGCCTATATGGAGCAGTGCCATAAGTCATAACTACTACTTGGGTGAGCTATACTCTGACACTAAGTAAACTCTTCATAACAGACAACTCAATTTTACTGCTACACCAATCGGCAATTTTGGACATTCAGTAATAAAGCTTGCATATTTGTGTATCGCTCTGACGTAAAATATTCAGTGAAGAACATAAAACTTGACTTTGTTAACATTGACTGTGGATGAAAACAAAAATACTACTTTCCTATTCAAAAAGTAATACAACTCTAAGCAAGTTCAATGTGAGATCAATAACTTTATGCTGTTTCCATAAATAACAGACCAAACTCAAAAAGGTGAAAATCTAATACTGATATGGCTCGGTAAAAAGAAAAACTTCATACAGTCTGACATTGTCAGACTTTGTGGGCCATCTGATCTGGATCATAATTTTCATATAGATGCTCATTTGAGATATTAGTGCACTCCTAACACCAAATTTTGCCCCATTTCCAGAGAAAAGATGGAGCCTGATTTCACATAAAAGAATTATCTATGTTAACTACAAAAAAATCCACCTAAAACCCTTGACCAGCACAAAATTCAGTTAACCCAATAAATTTTTATTTCAAAAGATCAGATTTTTGTTATAATCAATAGAAACGATACAACGCTGCACATCAGTAACGACCACGCAGAGCTGTTTATATATAGAAAAATACAGAAGCACAAAGAGCGGATCATGATATTTACAGGTCTGTTATCATCAGACGAATATGAAGAGTTGCGAGCCATTGATGAGTTCTCCTGGTTGTTGTTGAGGTGCGGGCGCTTCTGCTGTGGCTCTTCCTCAGATGATTCCATTTAAGCCAAAATCAAAAACCCCTTCTTCCGTGTAACAAAAATCAATTCATGCATAACAATCCAAACCATCACAAGAATTCAATTCCCTTTGTCCTCTAGTTGCAATCTATGAATGTATCTAGATACTTGATTCAATTGAACCAAAAGTGCTTCATTGAGCTGTCAATTTGCTACGATAAAAAACCCTAGCGTGATGAGTCCCCTGTCAGCAACAGTAGGGTGTGAGCTTTCAGGATTTTATTCGTTTTTTATTTTGCGATTTGTATGCGTAATTATATGCGAGAAATTCAAACGTATGTCTTCGCAGTTACACCTTTCCACGCTGGATTTTGCTTATTTTCCAATGGACAAAAATCCAGGAAATTTCTAAGCTAGGTTCCTTACGGAGGCAATGAACTAATGAGATGCTGATATATAGTGTGTGTTAGATGAGGTGTCAATACAAAACTCAGGCTAGGTTCCATAGCCGGATCGCAAAAATAGATTTTGCTTTTGTGTCTTCCCTAGATCAACTGCATTGTATTGCTTATAGCATTATATATGCTAGTATAACACTCGTGCTATGCACAGAAAAACAACGTTAAAAAATACTCCTTCTGTCCCATAAAGATAAGCGGGTAGTTAATTTTGCACAAATTAAGAAATAATTGTTAATATAGTTGAGACAATTAATTTTACATGTATTTTCCATTTATACCCTTCTGTATCATTAATATTGAATAACATTGGTAGTTGGTGTAGATGATTAAGAGTATTCACATTGATTGTGTTAAGTTAAGTTATTAGTGGAGTTATTATTTAATAACTCAAAAAATTACTTACATTTGTAGTGTTAAGGAAGGGGGTTGTTAAAAGAATCATATTTAGTTAGTTGTTAAATTTGTTGTTGACACTAACAACAATTTTAACAACTTTGCTATAATTTAATCCTTTTGAAAAATTCTTTTCCATTTATTTAAAATAGTTTGAACAATAGCTTTTGAAAATAATGGGGCCCGTTTAAAATTGAATAAATTTTAATGATTTTGTTTAACACATCCAATGTGACACTTTAAGAGTTATTAAATTTAACTTGTATAAGTGGTATTTAACAACAATTTTAAATACACTTTTTGCTTATGTGGATAGCTAAGTTTAACAACACTAATATGGATGCTCTAACTAAAGACAAAACATGGAAACAAAAAATTAAGGGCATGCTCTGTTTAGTAAGTGACTTATCTTTGTGGGACGGACTAAAATGGAATACTGAATTTTTTTTTGGGACGGAGGGAGTACAAAATTAGGAATTTGAAAAATAAATAGGAAACATTTATACATTATTTGAAAATATAAAATATGAATGTGTATCAACAGAAATATTTAGACCAATAAACTCATTAATAGAAATATTTTCCTACATTAAATGGGACCAATCAACTTGCATAGCATGGATATATGCCTTTATTTATTAAAAGCTTGTTTGATCCATTTTATTTTCCCAATTTATAAATTTACCTACCATTGATTTGACATTTGATTTGGCAACTACTCAATTACAACCACATATTTCACACATTTTTATATTTCCAATATATATTATATCTCTCTCTTAATTATAAATTCCCCAAATAAAGAGTATCAAACAAGCTCTAAATATAACACCACATCTTAATATTGTATTAGTCAAACATCATGCTTGAACTATGAATTGATTACTTACATTCTAAATATCTTTGAAATGTCAGAAATTTCCATCTATATGATTTTAGAAATCAAACTTATGGAAAAGGAAACTGGTTTGAAAGAAGAGTAAATACTTGTAAGAAATTTATTAGAGGGGTCAAATTTTTTACAAACAAATCAAAATGCAGAAACTTCTTAAGTTTCCAATTTCCGACTCATTATGCTAAAACATTAAATATTTTTTAAAAAATAAAAAACTAATCATGTAAGCTTTGCATGTTTCCAATGAGAATGAAATCAAAATCTCTCTAAAAAAGTTATTGATGTTCAAGTAAAGATCACTGAGGAGAACCAAGTCCACAGTAGCATTCTAAAATTATAGTGCAAGTACAAACTTACCAAATATTTAACTCTATTAAATGTCGTTGATAACATTTCGGCAAGCCCTTTTCCTTATAAAGAAATATAAGCCATCTAACCTCTCTAATTATATGCATTTTCTATAAATTTACAACGTGTTTGATTGTTTTTCATGAAAAATATTAAACTTATGGAAAAAAATTCAATCTTTATGGGTTTCTTTGGGAAATGGGAAATGTGATTTTAAATTCCATGATAGAGGAAAATATGGGAAAATAGGCAAAATATGATGTCATTAGTTAACTTCCAGCGCTAGTCAAGTGTGGGAAATAAGGTAGAAATTACATTAGATTTAAATTAAATTAATATAACATAATATAATATAGAGGTAGATTTTAGGTTTACGAGAATTTGAGGGTATCATCGTCTTTTTAAATAAAAAAAATGTTAAATCATGTAAAAAATGTGAGATTAGAGGTTGAAATTGTGTAGTTTGAAATATTATGATTAAATTGCACAATAAAATGAAGTATCAAGGTTAAATTGCGCAAATTAGCTATTTCAAAATAGAAAAGAATAAAATAATAAAAATAAAATACGACATCAGCCACAACGTTAGCAATTTAGGTAGGAAAACTTGCTTACACTAGTCTTGATTTATATATATATAGATTGTAATAATTTCACGATAATTTATTTCTAATTTATCACGATATATAAGCAATACAATTAGGTGGATGTTATGTGGATAAGAAATAGAGTGGATATTCAACATTATCTTTTTCAAATTGTTTAAGGTAAATATGTCCAACCATGTGAAAGGAGTAGATTTTTTTTTCCCTTTGTAAAAGGATTAGAAAAAATTATGTTTAGTGCTCCATCTAGCGACTATTTTAAATTTCAACTTTTACACACAACTAAGCTATTTTTTATTTACAATGTGTTTGGCAACTCACATAGATTATAATCTTGATTATAATTTGCCACACGGCATCATTTCATTTGTTTAACTTTTTTCAAAAAGTCAAAAAGTAAAGTCAAGCGGCAATTGTTTACTTTTTACAAAAAACAACTAATAAAATGATGTCACGTCGCAGATTATAATCTAACTCTTTGTCAAACAGTTTGTTAATTATTAATAATTAAAGGGTATGGCTTAATTAGGTGACGATATACAAAATTTAGAATGCATTTATAATAAACAACATTCACTTGTAAATAAGGTTCTAAAAAGCGTAACGCATGAAAAAGCGTCGATGTCTAGCATTGGGTCTAGGCGTTTCTAAACGCATCAATGCATGATAAAAGCGTGATCAATGCGTGATAAAAAGTAAGGCGTGGGAAGCGTGGAGCCCAAGTTTCGAGTATAAGCGCTACCTATATGTACCTAGGTTAGTTTTTTGGAACACTGCCTGTAAATAATAGCGAAACAGACCCGTAAGTAATTCTAAAGTTTCTTATTGTTCACCTTAATTTATCTTGTGATCTAACGTTGTTTGGGATTAGTACCTTACAAAAAAATTTGAATGGACTGAATAGTGCAACATGTAAAGATTTTGATTTTCTCTTATCAGCATATTGTTTGCTGTGATTAGTATCTTACCAGTTTGAATTGATCGAATCTATATAGTATATAAAAGATCTTATCTTTCCGCCTTAATTGGTACGTCTTAATTTAACTTGTATTTCATGTGTTTTGGTGATACGTCCATAAAGAAAATGGCGTATATAATTGTGAGTAAAGTCTTATGTATGTCTCATATATATATATATATATATATCCTATACTATAAAAGAGCCAACTTGAGTTACTGTTCTTTGGAGCAGTAACTTCTTATTTTACTCCTAATTCTCATTTCCCAATTTCCTATTTTGTCCCCCTCTGGATTCTTCTTCCTTTCTTTATTTCTTTTTGTTCCTCCGTGTCCAAAGTTGTGTTGATCGTTGCTCCTTTCTTTTCTTTCGTTCCAAAAAGTTCCTGAATCTTTTTCTCACAAAAACGATCTTCTTGTTCCGTCAATAATAATCTTCCATAACCTACATATTAGACGCCTGAGGTCTAGAATAGTATCTGGTGAGTTGTTTTTGTAGATTTTTTTTTTTTTTGGGGTTTTTCTAGATTTTTTGCGCATTATAAAAGAGCCAACTCCGGTTACTGTTCTACTTCCTAATTTACCCCTAATTCTCATTTCCCAATTTCCTATTTTGCATCCCTCTGGACTCTTCTTCCTTTCTTTATTGAGTATTGATACATGTATGAGATATTGCTCGAGGTGATATCTCGCGAGATATTCAAAAAAATAATAATAATAAAATAAATTCAGATTCTTCCTTCCCATTAGTAGTTCCAGGAAAATTCCAAAACGTCATCTCCCCCAACTGAAACTTCCTCCGGCGACCGTCCAATCAACTCTCGGCGAAGGCAGCCCAAAAACAAGAACATTGTTTTTTTTTTAAATAATAATAATCACTATTTGCACTAGAATTACATATCAGAAACCTTATAATCCATTAATTCAAACCCTAACATCATAGAAATCAAAAGCACAAAAGAAAGAACCTAAAAAATTATTTGTTCAAGAGCTGGTAAATTAGGTGACAGCCCTAGCGCCAATTTTCCAGGAAGAACCAATCGAACGGGGGTCTGAATTTCCAGGGAAGTAATCGTTGGCTTTTTGCTCGAGATCCCGGTGTCTAGATGAACCTGTTTCAACACCTTGAAGATGTAGATCTTATAAGTTTCCACGTTCTTCTTAACGGGCTTTTTCTTGTCACCGGCGGCGGCGGCGCCTTCCTTGGGGGAGTTTCTTGCCTGCCTTCGGCTTCTTCTCCACCGGAGCCTTCTCGGCAGAGGATTTGTTCTCCGCTGGCTTCTTCTCTGCCTTAGGTGCCATTGATCTAAGGGTAAATGTGACAATGGGAAGGGGAACGGGAAAGGAGGAGGAGAAAGATGTTGGATGGAGGTGAGACGCCAGAATTGCAGAAATGGGCTAGGCTTTTGGAGAACATAGCCCACATGGCAAAGCAAGAAGGGAATGAATGGGTATCCCATGTAATTTTGTTTTAAGTATGAGGGCATTTTCGACAATACAGCTCTCGGGCATTCTCGCAGGTTGCGATATGATGTACAAGTATCAATTTTCTTCTTTATTTCTTTTTGTTCCTCCGTGTCCGAAGTTGTGTTGATCGCTGCTCCTTTCTTTTCTTTAGTTCCGAAAAGTTCCCGAATCTTTTTCTCACACAAATGATCTTCTTGTTCCGTCAATAATAATCTTCCATAACCTACAGATTAGGCGCTTGAGGTCTAGAGTAGCATCTAGTGAGTCTTTTTTGTAGATTTTTTTTTTTGGTTTTTCTAGATTTTTTGTGCATATTTATACTATTATTCTTCGATTTACGTTTTTTGTTTTATTGATGTCACATGGTATGGAGTGACGAAAGTGGGAGTTGAGGCAATTGGGTTTCACTTGAAGGAATTTCACGGCAAGAAGGAATTTTTATGCCTTCAATTTCAGTGTGGGTTTTTGTGTGTGTCTGCGTTTTTCTTTTACTTTTTCCTTTTTCTTTTTTTTTTTAAAATTTCAAATCTTGATGGAAATTTCTAAAAGATTTATGAATATTTGGATATTGCTTGAAGACCTTTTTCGGTAA
Organism: Nyctanthes arbor-tristis; assembly: GCA_963692815.1. Classification (NCBI taxonomy): domain Eukaryota; kingdom Viridiplantae; phylum Streptophyta; class Magnoliopsida; order Lamiales; family Oleaceae; genus Nyctanthes; species Nyctanthes arbor-tristis. The sequence goes on from CAVNYN010286736.1 coordinate 29,335, forward strand.
ACACAAAAATATATATATATATATATATTTTTTTTTTCTTCAAGAAAAAATATCGCTGTATTTTTTATTGGCATGCCTTGAAAATGTTTTTTGGTGTATATTTGTGAGGGAAATTTCTATTAGCAATACATTATCCACTAGCAACAAAGATTGTGAGAATCTGTTAAGTAATAAGAAGTCCCAAACCTCATGGAGTGATAAGGTGGAGAATTCTCACAATAATTTCAAAATCAGTAAAATATATTTGGGTGATCAAGAAGGCTTGGAGTCAACAAATTCAAACCAAAAGGTGGTTCAAGAAGATAAAAATATATGGCATGAATGTGACAACTATCAGGTCCAAGTGCATTGATTGGATAAGTCAAGCAGTAAAGCATTGTTTAAAATTCATTTCAAAGTTGTTAGTTTGTTTAAGATTGATCCCAAAGGTTGTTAGGTTGTTATGTAATCTCTTGTATAAATTAAGTGCCCACGTCTAGTGTACAGTATTCTAAAAAAGACACAAATGAAATAATTTTGTTCCAAGTTTTCTCTATTTCCAGTTTTCTTCTCTATTTCAAGATTTGAACTTTTGAATCATGGGAAACAAACCTCCATTAGTTTGATGCTGATATTTCAAACGCCTTTTAAAAATCTACTGAGAACAAGAAAGCAGCATACTTGTTCAATGTTATTTAGTGCATGAATATATATGGGCTGACCTTGGGTTTAAGTCTCTGCATTTTTATTAGTCATTTTCAGTTGTCTCATTTCACAATGTAATTCTTCCAATGATTCAATAATCTAAAATAAGCAAAGAACTAAACGAGATATTCAGAAACATTATTCAAATGGCTACAACTTAGATTTTTAAGGGAAAGATACTATAGTTGTTTGTTTCAATCTGTGCAAAGCTAAGACATCTTCATCTACATGTCTTTCCAGAATAAGGAAAATTTCTTCTTTTAAGTTTTCTCAACAGAAATAAGCAGTTCATTGTCCATTCTGCACATTTTAGACTTAGCATAACCTGATAAAAGTACTTTCACCCAAAAATTCTTTACATAACATTGTTTAAGAATCCACCAAACTGCCATTAGCTAGCAATCTAGACATCAACATGATGCCTTTAAACCCGCACTTATCATTTCAAGTTTGACAAGAAAGTTATCAATATAAACATTAATAAATTGTAAGATTGAGATGCTATGAGAAGCTGAATTACTGACAAATTGACATGTAATTTTATCAAAGAACAAAAATACTGAATGTGGGACTCGAAGAAGTTTCTTGGGGCCTCTGGGAATGACCCTCTAGATACCTTGCCATATGTTGAACCACTAGATAGTCAAGATCAATCTCCTAAGTCATCACGAATTCTCTCAATTTGCAGTAGAAAAGTGCAGTAGCAAGTGCTAATATTTGTTTATCTGAATAATTGAAATGCAAGGATTGGATCTCAACCATCAGGTTCCAAAATATTGATTCAGAAACTTGATTATATTATATGTGAATTAGAATGCTATACGTGCATTGTTATATGGTGCAAAGAAAAGCTTCGTCATTGTTGAATGTGCAGACAAACTATAGGCCTATTTGCACTTGTTTCTACAAATACTTAGCTGTAGAAACCAATTTGAAGACTTAGTCATGTCCTCATGGGGGTTCCTGAGCTTTATGATTCCTAGCATTGCAAAGGACCAGGACACAGAATTTGATTCACAATGGATAAATATAATTCTATCCATTATCAAGCTTTGTGTATTCAATTGTTACAGCCTAAATTTCTGCAGATTTCCTACATGTTCTATAGAAATTTAGCCTCTAGAAAAGAGTAAACAAGAAATACGATTATGCCTGTAATAAGTATTTTGAAGCTTCCTAATAGTTATTAGTTTAAATATAACATGTAGAGTTCTAGGGATTTGGTGTATCAAAGTTGACAGGCATTGCTGGCAATGATCTTTTGAGAGTAACTGCTTTTACTCGTAAGACATACAACTACTGTTCATTTTCTAGGGGTCAAGCACTAAACCAAATGTGCTATTTCATTGAAGTTGCTAAATCAGGCCATTAAAGCCTCCGATTTGATTCAAATACGTTTCAGCTTTATTAGTTAGTTCCAAAGAAATATGTTTAATACTATCATTTTTTTATTTGGTCTTACAAATTAAACGAAGAATAAACTATTTCGACTATTAATTTTAGAACAAGAACTCTGCAACACGGGCAGCGCCCGTGCCGCACCTAGTGTGTGTATAGACACACACACAATATTACAATATATAATCTTAATTTACATTGCGATTCATGGTTTAGTGTGAAATCTCGAAAGCATTTGATATTTGATATATAATTCTATTAGCGTATATATTTAAGTCTTTATAGGATATGATTGGATTGAACATTGCAGTGTGTAAAATTTTAACTTTTTTTTCTTTATCCATATATCTTAATTTACCATGTGATTCATGTAGGATGTGACAATGTTCAAGCTTCCTCTTGGGACCATTAATCGATTAATATGTATAATAATGGATTATATATTGTTTACTTCTTCTGTTCCTCTCCATGATTCATTTCTATGTTTGGGCTGTATCACTATATTATTCTTTATGCAGTAACATATCTCATATAATAAACTTAAAAAAAAAAAAACATATCTCGTATAATAATATGTTTAAAAGTACTACGAGATAGCGTACAAATACAAGTAAATTTGACCAAAGGTGTAGAGTATGCATTTTGGGAACATTTCACTTAATTGAAAAAAAAAAAAAGACATGTTTGAAGGATAGGAATGTGATTGGAAAAGTTTTAATACTCCTAGAATACTGAAAATTCAATATTCCAAGTAAATAAAAAGAAGATGAGTGTGTATAGGGTTTTTAGAGTATTGAATTATAGTATTGAATTTTTGTTAGAAGGTGATCATATGATTCTGTCATTTTTTGAGTTGTTGGAAAAAGGTAACATGATTGCCACATAAAAATGGATGATTTTTTGGGAGACATGGACAAATATTGCAACAAAGTAAATGGACATGGCCAAGAAGTGATTTAAGTGGAATTGAACTTGATGTTAGAAGGGATAAAATAATTGCACACTTAAATGTATTTGTTAAGAAACATATGTGAGTCTATCTTATAGGTAAGAAATGAGAAAAAACATTCTCGTATTTTAGAAGTATAGAAAATATGGTATTCTTAAGCAATTATAAACATGTATGTGTGTTTAAGAGTCTCAATTTAACAATAAGTTAAATCATAAAAATCCACATATTAGTTCTTGATTTCACAAATAAAAGATAATATGGTATTCTTAGAGTATTAGAATTTTGTTTAAAAATGAGATTCTAGCATTAATGTTGCTGATGTTAGAAAGCTTGTTAACTCACGGATCAATTTCTGTTGGATGGCATTTCGCAAATCGGCTATTCCATTCATTTTGTTGGTGAAAATGACTGGAAAATCTAGTTTAGTGGGCCAAGAACTTGGTCTCAAGTCTCTTGCCAAAATCAACATGAATAGTTCTCTTTCTCGTAAGGAAAATGCTTCCTTGTCTGATGAGATGTGCTATTTGAACAAAAATATATATAAAAATTTTAATAAAACTGATACATGACACAATCTTATTTTTACATCAATACTAATCACATAAGACACATGTTAATTTTATCAATCTTTTTGTCCAACTAGAATTATTCTTAATTGATTACTTGTTAGGTGATTTGATGTGTAAAATGTGATTTTTTCCATAAAATGTCCACCCTTGTTCTAAAATTTTTAATGGTAAAAAGATACGTTTTCACACACATACACCAAGTCGCCCAACAAATAAGTGAGTAAAGAAAAGCAACCAGGCAAAATTAAAAAGGATTTTTTCTTTTTGGCGGGGGGTGCGTGGGGGGGGGGGGATTGGGACAGTAAATATGGACTCTTTAGACTTGAAATTGTTCGATCTCAAAATTCAACCAACCCACTTTTGAAATGGATCAAAACTGAACTATTAAAAAAAGAAGTAATTAGTTGAAATTGGTCTATAGATAATCTTTAACATATAGACATCTGTAAAACTCTCGCATAACATTGTTTCAACCTTTTCCGACCGTCTTCGGCACGGTCGAGTTGGAGTGAAAAGGAAGACTGACTGAAAAAGGAGTGGCGGTGTCGAGAGGAGTGTTATTTGGTGAAGGTTTTAATATGCGGACTCAGTCATTCGTATTTGGTTGTGCACATGCTGTTGACGTCCACTTTAAGCTTTTACAAAGAGAATAAAAAGTTGCTTTTTCAGGCCATGTACCGTTTTGCTTAAGTTGGACAGACATTGTTACTTGTTAGGGCATAAGAAAATTATTATTAATCTCCACTTGTTTTTAAAAGAATGACCAAAATAAGCATCACGAGTACAAGTTCTTGTCCCAATTAATTTCTAGTCAAATTGTTTTAGTCAAGGTTGTATTATAAAGTGTAAAACTTGATCAAACGTGAAGGTAAAGTCTCAAATGTAAGAGTAATGTTACACTTCTTCATTGGTTTACTAATTAGTTCACCGGTTTACAATTTTAATCCTAAAATATCTAAAGCTCAGAATATTTAAATACCTTAATTGACAATTTTACCGTTCTTGTTAATACGCAACCGATAAAACAATTGGTGAACTAATATGAAAGTTTATCATTACTCCAAATGTAATGAGGGTCACCTAACTAATTGGTAAGACGACTACAACTTCAAGTATTAGCGAAATGTGTGTGTCCTGCTTTTAGAATGCTCGTTTTAATTTAACTTACTTTATTGTCAGTTAAGTTTAAAAAATTTAAATTCCAATATTTGACAATTGTTTTATAATTAGTACTAGATTTTCAATACATTAACTAAATCCAATAATCATGATATGTCAAACTATTCATATCAAAATTTTTAGTTGAGATTTCTATTTTATGAATGAATTCCTTGATGATGATATGTCAAAATATTCGTGTCAACCCTGCACTTTGTACGTTGAAAGAATCATATAAAAATATTAGCTATATACATGTAATAAAAAAATATAGATGATAAACTAAATTTCACATATAATCTAAAACTTTACACTTTATAGCAATTGAGTCTCCTATTCTATTTTTTCAATGTCATGGAATCAATTGTTCATAAATTCTCACATGAATTCTTCAAAGTCTAACGCAACAAAAATAATATTAACTAAATCTATTAATTGAATTTATAAACACCTTTATCTTAGATTAAAAAATATTCTCATTTAAAAAAAAAAACAATTTTTTCTATAAGAAATTATGATGGATGAATCACAAATTTAAATCAATAAATCCAAATACATAAGATAGCTGATAGCATTTTAAAAAGAAATCTGGATAAGAGTCCTATGTGACTGGAATGACAGCTAGAAAAAAACATAAAACAATTGCAAATTGAAAAAAAACAAATAGATAATATAATATTTACCGCACAGCGTACACCAATCAAAAGTAAAAAGGCTTAAATATCCTTATTTATAGCAATTTTGATGAAAAAATTGCGATACAACTATACTGCAAACTAATTTCTTTTTACATATATAAAGATCTTAAGAGGTCGAAAAGCATGGTATGACACCTTACCACGCCTCGAGGTAGGCACAAAAATTGGTACTAGATGATTATGATTCGAATTTAAATTCAGATTTTGCGCACATTGTTAGTACTTATCATAGTCTTGCTATAAAAACAAATCGGGCTACGAATTCAGAACCCGACCACCAATTTCAAGGGCCTGATTTATTTCTATAGAAAATCTAGTGGTTATCGTGCCACATTTTGATGTTATGATATGGTTTGATTAATTGATAAATACGTGTTCAAAATTTTAATTTCAATTCTAACTGTAGTCACCATCTTACAAGTTACTAAGGAAATTTCCTCTCAATTGTTCAACATTTGATAATAGAAAACAAGCTTATAAAGTTGCAAATATTCTGCAAAGTTAGGGCCCATATTCATCACATCTTCTCCTTCTCCATGCGGAAAGCAACAAAAATAAAATCTATATCCTACAATGATATTATTTTACATTATTATTTTATGGGTAATTAGCGCTATCTAATATTAACCTTTTACACTATTATGTAACCTAACCTCAACCTTTGAAATTTGGCAATTCTAACATCAAATCTCACCTTTTTGAAGCAATCTAACCTTTTTAACTTAAATAGACTATAATGCTTTTAAATTTAATTGAACTAAAATTTCATAAATAAGAAATAGATAAAAAATAAAAAAATATTTTGGTTATATTTGAAAAAAATCAATCAATAAGAATTTAGGGATTACATTGTGTTAGATTGATCTACTTTATAATATGCATAAAAGAAGTATGATGTGGACTAAATAGATGTGCTAGTTGGGTGATGTGATCAAATTTTCAATTCATTTATTGATCTATTTATTATTATTTTTCATTTAATAAGTTTTTTCTCATTTATTTTGCATTTTTTATTACTTTTAATTGAATAGTTGTTGTTGATGGATCAAGACATATTCGTCTCATATATCCTACTTTGCTAGATTGTAGATCATAAAGATACTTCTCTATTCAAGTGGGTCCCATTGAATTCACAGAAAATTGGGCATTTTTTTACCATCATTGCATTAGATATGTATTGATAGTTCAATGAACTTGATAAGAACCCGCCTGAATGAAAAAATATTTTTATGATCCACAATCCCGTGGAGCATGATAGATCAGAAGTGTCTGTCTTGATCCTTATGTAACAACCATTTAATTAAAAGTAATAAAAACACAAAATAAATTAAAAAAATTAAAAATGAAAAAAAACATAATAAATAGATCAATAGAGAGATGAAAATTTGATCCTGCATTGTCCGATCTGCAAATCGATTCAGTCCACCTCATACTGCTTTAGGTGGATCGTGAAATGCATCAATCCAGTCTACCGTCATCCCTAAATTCTCATCAATTTATTTTTTTAAATTTAACCAAGATATGTTTTTTAAATTTTTACATATTTCTTAATTATCAATGTTTATATCAATTAAAATTTAAGGGTATTATAGTCTTTTTAAGTTAAAAAAGCTAGAACACCCAAAAAAGTAAAATTTGAAGTTAGAATTGTCAAATTTCAAAGATTGAGATTATATCGCACAATAACATGACATGTTAAGGTTAGATGGCGCCAATTAGCCATTATTTTACATTACAATTACAATAATGAAAATAGACAACCTTGTCTTCACTGTTCAAACAACTGTTCAAAAAACAGTATTCATAGGGCGTTACAATATATATATATATATATATATATATATACACACACACAATACATACATATACACACACAACAATAAAAAGAGACAGCCTTGTTTTCACTGTTCAAACAACTGTTCACAAAACACTATTCACAGGGCGTCATTTCTTATTTCACGCTAACGTCATAGGACCTTTTCCCTTTTCTGAGAATCACAGCAATGAGACGCCATTCCCTTTTCTCTCTCTAATGCGAAGCCTATTTCGGATCTCTTTACAAACACATGAAACCGATTTATATTTCTTATTTGAAGTGATTTATTGCCCAGATTTTTTGTCTCTTCAATTTCTTCCTTTGTTCCCAGGATTATATGTTCGCTTCCTCTAATTTTATCCCAAAACTTCAATAATTTCTTAAACTAAGCCCCTTGTAATCTATCATATTCATAAAACTCCATTTCAAATATATTTTTCTGGTAGGAAAAATAGAATATGGAGCAGAAGGTTCCATCCCGAACTTCAGTGTTAAGGACACAAAGATGTTTGGAGGTATTTTCCTCTGGGGGAGGTGGATAGCGTGAGTCGTGAGGTTCTGCCCGTTTCTAGACTTTTGTGTAAGCCTTTTTCTGTTATTCTTTTCATTTTTATTGATAGTTGTTTTGCTTTTTCATCTTAGAGTATCTCCAATGCCCTTGGTCAAGGTCTAAGGTCTTTAGAAATAGAGGAAAGTGAATTATTTTAATTTAATATTAGTGGTAAGAGGTGTAGGAAGAAAATGAGGGAAAAGTAAAAAAGAAGGAAGAGATAAATAGAAATTTAAAAATAATGATAAAATAATAGTAAGAAAGTCTTTGATAAAGGTCTAGATTTAGACCTTATACGAGATACGAGGAAGGAAAAATGAAGAAAAAGTAACGTAAATAAGATAAAAATAATTAAAGAAAAATGAAAATTAAAAAAAATAGGGCCACAATTTTTTTGGTCTCTTTCCCTCTTTTTTTTTTAGACCCTCAACCAAGACTAGTAGCATTGGATCATCTCCAAGATTTTCGCAAAGTAAACCAGATTTGAAGCCGAACGTGCAAAAGATATGCTATAATTTCTCCGTTGGCCGTTTCTATTTTATGTTAGTCGAATTCGTATTTTTCTTAGGTGGGCTTCTATTTTTATAAAATGTGCTATAATTATTCTTTGCCCTGATATATATATTTTCTTTTCTCTGTGAAGTACGAAAATGTACCTTTATTTAAAAACATTTTTTGGTGTAAAATGCTAACATATCGAACGTTAGATTTCATTTGCAAAATTGATTGATTTTTGTTGTATTTATAGTTGCTGTTAGGATTGGATTTTATCTTGCCAGGTTTATCTCCCTTTTCGATGGTTTGGTTTTATCGATTTCAACTAAACTTTGTTTCTATCTTGCATTGGTGCTTCTATGTTTGCTTGAGTATAACTATGGCATTTGGATTTATTGCATTGTCCTTTATATGAGGTTATTTTTTCTTTTTTATTGTTTTTGGGTTTAATAGAAAACTGTAAGACAAACATCATATTTATTTAGAATTTCATTTCCATTTTTCTTTGCTATCTTAGAGTATTTGGCAGGGAGGTGGCACCCCCGGGGGTGTCAATGGCGCCTTTTTTTTTTGGTGGTTGTTGTAAGTGTATATAGTCCAGAAAGATTTGGTATAGATGGTGGTTTTATCCAGCTATAATGATTTCATTTGTTATTAGCCTATTGTAGTTGATGAGGAAAATGGGAAGATCATGTATTACACGGGGTAATTGTTTTTAATGGTTGTCATACATTCCGATGCTACTGGTTTGTCACTCCATCAAGTGATATAGACCTTACAAATATGTGAGAAGCTTTATAATAACAAATTGAATTGTTCTTTGGTTTTTGATGTGAAGATTTTTTAGAAAGAATTTGAATAATATCAACTCATTACATTTATTTCATGTGAACATATTAATTAAATAATTAGAGTCTATCCTGGGAGACATTATCATGGTAGTAACACATTGAAAAATTTATGAGACCAAATTGTAAGAATCAATTTTGTAAGTCAAAACATGTTCAGAAATTCTTTAGCCTTAGTTGATTTTATTTTATATAAAGAGTGCATGAGGTCAAGAATTAATTGTATAGACGATTTCTTTAATGTAAATTCTTGCCTCTTTGAAGAAGGGGGTGATTTTTGAATGAAGACATGCAGTCTTGCCCTTTGATTGAAAAAGGGTTCTTTCGACATAGTTTTGGGGTTGGAAGGACGGTAGAAGATGCGCTACATGAATAGCCTTTGTAGAACAAAAGATGAAATTAGGAGTTTAGTTAGTAGGTCACATTATTCTTTGAAGAGATGAACCCATTCAATGAAATGCACGATCGTTTTAGTTAGTTGATATTTACTATTTTCTCAGTCAAAGATTTTTGTATCTACATAGATGGTAGAATGTAAACTTAGATCATTTTCAATGTGAAGGGGAAGATTGGGGAAAGATATAAAGGGAAAAATGATAGTGAAAAAACCTAAACTAGAAATTTGGAATGGCCCGTCATTTGGGGTCTGTTATGTTTATATTTTTTGAATTCATTTTTAGTATTGTCTTACAAGAGTAAATATTAAGTAAAATAAGAATTTTAGTTTCTTTATTTTGAGCATTTTCTAAATTTTAAACTGAAAAACTTAAAAGGACAAAATAACATTTTCCTTGTTTTGAGCTTTTTAGTTTAAAAATTTGAAAATCTCAAAACAAGGAAAATGAAATTCTTCTTTTACTTATATTTACTCTTGAAAGACGAAGCTAAAAATGAATTCAAAAAATATAAACAGAGCAAGCCCTTGGGTTTTTGCACCCCCTCCCCAAAGATTTTCGTTTTTGTCCTATTTTGGATAGCTTAGTTGGTTTGGGTTTTCCCCTCACATCGGAAATGCTCTAAGTGCACCTGAGTGAGATTCACATGTCTTCTCTACTATACTAATATAGGGAAGTGATATTTCACTGGTCATCCAATTTACAGTTCTTGGAACAGTAATACAGAAACGCCATCATGTCATTTATTGTTGGGCTGGAACTGCGTCGTTTTAACTCGTGTATATTTGTATTTTTTGTGTGTAGTTCGTTTGGTTATTTCGGATTCTTCATCTACAACTCGTGTTGCTTTCTTCTTCCTTTTCCTGGGATGCAATTCTTCAATTATTTCCTCTTTTCTGTTTGGCTATTTGCTAGATTGCTGCATATCGACTTTGTTTTCTTGACAAAATTGTCTGCGTCTCAAGGGTTCTTTGACTCAACAGATGTTATGGGATTTAATCAATTAATTTGTGTAATTTCAGGTAATTTTCTGTGTCATTCCTTACTTCTTGTTTTCCGTGCATCCACTGGTCCTTTTTTATGAATCTATCCAGCGTTGTTGTTCCCGTGAATCTTTGAATTGGATTTTGAAACATGCTCTTATTTGCGTCTTCGGTATGTGTTGGGTTTCTGTGCTGCCTTTTCTTTTTGTTGTTTTCTGCTTAGCTCAGGTCATTTCTAACACATCTTTATCTAAAAATGCAGTTTCACCAGTATGTATACTTTGAGTTTCAAGTTTCCATTCTTCTTTGTTTCTTTTTCATTTTATCTCATCTATTTTTTTATTTTGTGTTTACCTACATTGGAAGTTGGAAATTAACGCCGTTTTTCCTTTATATTTATGTGATTAGATTTTTTGTCTCCAAAATTTCCTTCTACAAGAAATTTTTTCTTTTCCTTTATATTTTTGTGATTAGATTTTTTGTCTCCCAGAATTTCCTTCTACAAGAAATTTAGTTCATTAAAAGACTCTGCCTCCTATTTATCAAATTCATTCCAAAAATGTGTCAAGATATCCTTTGCTACCCTTTTCTTTATTGGTTAGGCATTTGTTCCTTGTCACTTTTGCATTTCGAATTTAAGGTAGTTGCATCTACACTAAGATATTTCTCCTCAATGCAGGCGTATTTTGTTGTTAATTGGATTCTTAGTCCTGCTTTTGCTATTACGACCATATATTATATTATGAGAGGAATCGTCCAGAGTCGAGAACGTCAGTTTTGTAGTTAATTTGTATTTTATATCTCTCTCTCTTTTGATTTTTGTGAATGGGATTGAAAATAGATCGGAAGAGCACACGTCTAATCCCCTTAAAGGGCATATTTCTTTGGTGTTCCAGATCAATGCTCAAGGTTGCAAAAATTTTTGCTTGAAGCTGCTGTAAATTTCTCATGAGGATGATATTTTGATAGAGCATATTAAGTCGCATGGCACTGAAAAATAAAAACGCGATTGCTCTTCTTTGTATTGTGTGATAGCATAGTAGTTGATGGTAATCAAATCTTATTCTTTAGGTAATTATTTCTATGAATTGTGGGTTTGGGATATATTTATGCATCTGGCCCATCATTGCTTTAAAATTCAAGGATAGAACAATCAGTTTGAGATTGAAATGTATTAAATTAGAAAATTACATTGAATATTTAATCAGCGTGACATGATAATTATAAACATTACTTATTTTTTTGTAATTCATCTAGAGTTGTTCAATACTATGTAAGAGAATTTAAGGGGAAAACGTTGTTGGGATTTGGCTAACAAGGGCTATAGCCCCCATTTGAATCTGTCCTTGATCAGTTCTGAAGGATGAGAGACATTCTAATCTTTTGCTACACTGTTGATGGTTGACAATTAGTAGTCGACATGAACCGGGGCCATGATCTAACTCTTGAACTGATTTGCAAGCTCAGAAGATATTAGGCAACAGTTGGAGTGAAATTGCAGGCAACGGTGCATCACATTTTAAAACTAAACTAAAAGATCAATCCGCTTGCAATAGCCTCATACATACAGGAAATTGATTATGTTAAATCACCCCAAATATAGACAGAAGAGTTAACCAAAACGAGATAAGTTTTCCATGTTAGAGAAATAGTTGATTTAATTAATTTTCAAATTTCTTAGATATGTTTTCGGATCAACCTAATTTAATGTTTTAACAGAAGCGAATTGCAATTTAACATTTCAATTATCGCGTGATCACTCGAAATTACTACAATTATTATTATCATAATAAAAATGACTATTACTTACAAATTCTTCTTAGAATTATTGTGGGGATCGCGCGACGCACGACCCACCACTAGAATTAAAAAAGCGTAAGACTTTTAAATTCCTATTTGAGAGATTTTTTTAAAAATTTTAACTAGCTTTTCCACCCGCGCGATGCACGGGTACCAACAACTAATCAAAAACATAACGAGGGGCAATATATCAATATTGGAACGGAATAAATTAAATAATATTTGGAAAGAAAAAAATACAACATTAAAGTTAATTTCATTTTATTACAAAATTTGGAAATTTTTTGTACACAACATTTGTTATTAGATTTGTCAGCTTAACCTTCTTATATCATAAATCAACATCTTCAATTCTAAATGGTTGGCCAATACACATATCCAACAACTGAACGTATTCAACTCTTGACATTTTCTTTTGCTGCTAGAAAATGTTATTAACATTCAATACATTATATATATAAATATATCTATATATATGTGACAATAAAGGAAGGTGAATAATTTAACATAAAATTAACTATAATATAGTATACCTTAAACGGTACTTCAAGATCTCTTTTTAACTTTGTTTTCTCTAAGTAGAACCTTGTTCTAGTAGAATATCAAGATTTCGCATATGAAGAGCAAGTACCCTTCTAATATTTTGTAAGCATCACCTTTTCTACGTTGCGAAATTAAAATTACCATGAGATTAAATTATCTTTCTATTATATATAACTAGTTTTATACCCGTGCGTTACACAGAATATAATAATTAGCAGGAAAAAAATGCGTAGTAATTTGAAAAACTAAATCACAATTTTATTGCATACTACTCACTCATATACATATGCTACTAATATATATAAACAAAATCAAATTAAAACATATAATATTTTCACTTAACACAAAGCTAATTAAATTGATATTCATGAACAATACTCTTAAGTAATGAAAATAAGAGTGAAGAATTTTTTTAACACAAAATTAATTTCATGTTGAGTATAGAAATCAAGAAAGTATGGAAAAGAGAGCAAACAAAATTTATATAACTCCAGAATTACCCTACAGCCACATTCTGTTTATGTATATTAGGGTGTAGTTGATATTCATTTGTCAGAAAGAATTCTTTTCCACATATTCATTATCCATCACATATTTTTAGAAAAATTATTTTTCTCATTTCCTCTTATATACATTCTCTAAAGAAATCACTATTTCACTGAATCTATTCTAAAAAATTTAAAGTATACATCATCCTATTACAAATGACTCAAGGGAAGCAACATTACAAGAAAAAATAAATTCTCTATGATTTACCCATAACATTAATTTTTAACAATTTCAGCTCTGAAAAGAATTAAGAGAATTTTTTATTTTTGTTCTAAATCATCATCATCAACAACATTTTTTTTGATTGAAACTATCAAATATTATTACGATTACATCCCCTCAGCTTAAATTTGTGTACGAAAAGAATTTTTTATTTTTGTTCTAAATAATCATCACTATCGAATATTATTACTATTGTATCCCTTCAACTTAAACTTTCACCAATATATATATTTCCAAAAAAAATAATAAATTAAGTAATTATATACTAAACAAATAGTCATAGGTTTTATGACTTGTAGTTTATCATATTGAATTGAATTAAAGTAAAAATTTTGATAATAATTTAATTTAATTTTATTATTATACTATCAACCTCACGAGAGTGCACTTAATTGAAATGAGAAGGAAGACATTATAACCCAACATTTGAAAATTGTCTATCAACTGTTAGAATTTTGAAGAAATATTAAATCTTTAAACATATGCTAAAAACTAATTGAATAAATATAACAAATACTAATGGATAACAAATAGCATATTATATATAAAATAAAATTGTATCTAAAATTTGATCTATTATTATAAAATAATAGCAAAATAAAATTAATGGATAACGCTAATGGATTACTATCATTATTATTAATAAAAAAATAAAATAAAAGAAGCATAAAAAAATAGGATAATTGTTTTGGCGGGAAAACCTGTCTGTGGCAACTATCCTACTTTAATATATATAAGATAAGATAATAAATTTTATCCAAAGAAAAAAAAGATATGATAATAAATAAATATGAGAAGATGCCAGGGATTAGTGTGGTTTTTAAAGTTGCAAGAGGCAATAAACGATTAAAATCCGTAATAAGGTATAATCTAAATTGTAACTTATTTAATTCTTTGAGTTTTGATACAAGTTTCTCCATCGTTACAAATTTACATCTAAAACTCTATCTTCAATACAAATAAATACACAAAAGAATTAAATAATGACCAAGAAATCCCAAAGTAAAAAATCAATGCAAGCTCTGAGGGGAGGCCCCCTCCTCCCAAAAAAAAAAAAAAAAAAAAAAACTCATTTTAACAGCACGAAGTTTTCTTCCATACATTGTTCCCTCTCTATAAAATTGATTCAAGCCTGCCTTTTCTAGAATACAGAAACATTCCAAAACATACATAAATTGACTCAAGCCTTTCTCTTCCTTGGTCAGAGACCCAAAACCACCTGTCATTTCTCCTTTTTTTCTGCCTCCTATCACAGCAACCCTATCCTTTCCCTCTCTCTGTTTGTCTCCTATCAAATACATAATCAAACTTTTTCTTTTTTTTTTTTTTTTGGAAAAGACGAACTTGTTGTTTAGTAACTGTCAATGGCACTTCATTCCTCGGTGCACTGTATTCATGATTAGAAAAAGGATGTAGAATATAAACATCTATTAGGACTTGGAATTAACAAAATGCCAGTTTATTTTTTATTGGCAAAAAAGAATCGTCACACACAAGATACACTAAAAAGGAGAAAAATGTTCGCATAAACCTTCAACTTAAGATTAACCTCATATCATGCTCATCATCTTACAGTTTATACTGGATTTTGTTACCATATGGAAACTGCACCATCAACATTTATGATACAATATCAAGATTCGAGATGAAAGAGATTTTTTGGTCAATCATTTTTGCAACATTATGCTAGTAATATCATCCAGTTCAGATTTTTTTAGTTTCGTTCATCGCTCTTGCTTGTATTACTGTTTACTCGAGAACTATGAAACAGCAATGCCCTATAAGCCTATAAGAGAATCTGAATAATAACTTTGGCACCTTAAAGAAAACCAGTTAACATAATAAATATAGGCAGCCTATTACTTAAAATAAATAAAACCCAGATTTTCTGCTTAATGGACACTAAAGTCTCTTACACTAACTTCTTGACTACAAGTAAACATGATGCAGATCTTCAAATGATATAATTATTTATCTAATTTATTTTAATTTATTGTTATTTTAGAGTAGAGTATTTGATTGAATTAGGTTTTATTTATTTCTTGATTTAATAGGTTACTTGTTCTAATAGTTTACTTGTTATAGACTTCTAATATAACTTTCCTTAATTATCCCAGAATTAAGTTTATTTGAAACATAGAAAGAGAACACTTACTCCAGTCAACTGAGACACCCTACTTTTATGAATAAACATTAATTCAAAAATACATCTTGATTTTTCTCAAGAACTTGTAAGTTGTGCTCTTCCGATCTGGTTGTTTGAGCTTGCGAGCTTTCCCTTTGGTTCGGCATCAATTTTGGTATCAAAGCCCAGTTTGATTCCCTTGACCCAATTTGTGTTACTCGCACTTGGTGAAAAACATCATCTTCTAAGCATACAGTCAATCAAGTTTGGTCTTTATAAGCCAAGGTGATTCTCCAACTATTCACGTAAGTCACTGTTCACAGAACTGTTCATGTTGGCACTATTCACGAGAGTCACTGTTCACGGGATTTATTGTTCATCAGGCCGGAAAATTGCAACATCGTAGATCTGATTTTTCAGCAACTACAAGCTCCAGATTTTTTCCCAACATATTGCTGCTTTTACTTCTATTGTTATGGATTGCAGCTACTGAGCAAATATTTTGAAACTATTTAATGCTCCTTCTACTGCCCTTAAGGTACAATTTTGGATCTTAATTGAATTCCATTCTTTTATTTATAATGTTGGCTAGTCATTATCTAATTATTTAAAAAAAATAGTTTTTGCTTTTACTATTTTTCTCTAATATCTAGAAAGCTATAACTTCATTTATTTAATATAATTTTTGTTTGTCTTGGCAATTCACTTTCTTTTTGTCATCATGTCTAATTCATTCTATCATCCATGCTCCAAATCCATTGGTTATTCATGTCTCACCGATTATCCTACTTTTTTTAACCAATATAATTGTTCATATCCTACAAACTGTGATACACAAGGCACTATGGTTGAACCCCTACGTTTTGATGGATCTAACCCCAAAACATTTCTTGGTAGGATACATGGTTTGGAAAATCTTTTTAACTCGCATCACATAAGTGGCTCTCGTTGCATTAATCTTGCGAGTTTAACACTTGTTGGGATTGCCATGCGTCATTGGAGAATGATTAGGCAAAACATTGAAGTGTTAGAAAAACGTCATATTAATTCATGGGATGAGATGAAATGACTCTTAAGCGATAGATATGCCCCTGCCCATTATCAAACTCAGTTGTTAGACCAATTCTTTTTGCATTGTAGGCAAGGATTATCCACTGTTCATGAATATTTCACTCACTTCAACCAATCAGTTAGGAGTTGCGGTGTGTATAAAGCTCCAAATGTCGTCGTTTCTAGATTTATAGATGGATTTGATCCTAACATAAAAAGTTGGTTTATAGTTACATCTCAATCATTACAAGTAGCCTACAATTATGCTTTGAGCCTTGAAAGACTCACAAAGTCTTAAAGTCTGAGTATAAGTCATCCTATCCTAAAAAGCCTGCGTCTATTTGTTGTGTATCAACTCCCGCTTCAGATGATCATATCTATATTGTTGACCCTATAGAGCCTTCTGACAGTGAGGATGAAATGTTTGAGCCTATAAAGTACTATGACCATGAGAATGCAAATTTTGAGCCTTATATTGAGTCTCCTCTCGTGACCTTACCTTCCATCGACACAACTGCAATAGATACAGTTGTAAGCACTAACACAGGATTCAACTCCACCATTCTTTTGCCAGACTTCAAGTGTACCTTTCATGTGGAGTTACCTCATGTGTCAAATACTTTCCCCGTTGCCACTTTCTTTGCCAAAGCATTTGTCCAATTGCACTCATTTCTTATTGATATCAAACTTTTTCCTACTAACTTCCTTCACATTATTCAGATCGGCAACCAACTGTTAACTATCTTCATAGTTCTCAAGCTGAGATCAAACACAGAATTATTTTAAATAATGAGAGTTATCTGCTTGTATTGAATCTCATGGTTGGTATATCTCTTTTAAAGAACATTTTTATGTTATACTTCGTGTCTCTTTAAGTCGCTTTCCAAAACATGTTAAGAACAATGTTATGAATTCAAAACTTGCAAATAATTTTTTTGACTTGCCATTGCACTTGAATAGAAGTTTGGATTTCAATATTGCTAAACTGTTATCTTGTTGGGGTTCATTAGAACCACCAGTTTTGCAAGCAGTGGTTAGTGCAGGCGAGTCTACCATGCTGCAACGTGCTACTCATACTGTGGGTTCAGTTGATGTTTTTTTAGATGAGTTGCACCACATGCCACTTCCAAAGGTTTTCTATTAGTGTTTCATTCGCACTAAAGTTCACCCTCCTTAGTTAGAGTTATGCTTCATATGGCTGCTAAAAGATCGGAAGAGCGTCGCTTGATGAGGAAAAAAGATCGATCTCCATGGTTCAGACTGCACTCTAAGTCGCCGGAGTCGAGTTTTTCTCAGCCGGGGAGAATGATGCAGATCTTCAAAGGATATAATTATTTATCTAACTTATTTTAATTTATTGTTATTTTAGAGTAGACTATTTGATTGAATTAGGTTTTATTTATTTATTGGTCTAGTAGGTTACTTGCTCTAGTAGTTTACTTGTTTTAGACTTCTAATATAGCTTTCCTTAATTATCCCAGAATTAGGTTTATTTTGAACCCTATAAATATAGGTCTTATTTCATTGTATTGATACACCCTACTTTTATGAATAAACATTAATTCAAGAATTCATCTTGATTTTTCTCAAAAACTTGTGAGTTCTTATCTTAACAACTTGCGGGTTGTTTGAGCTGGCGAGCTCTCTATTTGGTTTGGCATCAAAATATTTAAGATCGGAAGAGCACACGTCTACAATTTCCTGGTTTAGTACAGTTAATAATTCAAAAAAAAAAAAACAATATCGGTTACCTCGGGAACGAAAGAAGACAGCAGAGAGTTAACTTCATATCTGAGGAGAAGCGCAAAACTGAGGAAAGCAGAGAGAGCAGAAGTGTTGAGCTTCCTCGTCAAATGAATCGTGGACCTAAGTGCTCTAACAATGCTCTAAACTTTAGACGAATAGGCTCCTATTTCAATCAACAATGCTATATCCTCCAACTCTTAAGAAGAACAGAAAAAATAGACAGAAGCACTTAAATCAAAATTTAACAACCCCAAAATTAATTAATGGAATCAAGTAAAATAGAAATCTATATCTACATTACATACACTTATGCTGGTGGGTGGAGGGAGCAGTAGAAAACACTGAACCGGGGGCTGCTCTTTCATCTCAAAGTCGGCAGTTATTTTGGTAAAAATCTAAGGTCAAATGGAGATGTAATTGAAATATAGACAGACAAAAAAAGAGAGTGAGAGAGAGAGAGAGAGAGAGAATATGGGATTGGGAATGATTCAAAAGGAAAAAAGTAGGTTTTTGTGAAAAATCAAGAGAAAATACCAGTGAATTCAAGTAACGGGTAGAAAATGCGATGTTGAAAAGTTAACCAGAGCATTCTGCTAAGTGAATAGTGACTTCATCTTATAATTCTTACAGCAAAATGAACAGAAAAATATGCAGTCTAATGCCAGCAATTAAACTTTCCAAGCATTATATGAAAAACACAAATTTTTTAATCAAGTATTCTAGATACCAAAATTTTCATCACCATCTGTCAACTCAAATTCAAATCTTTCCCTATATGCTGTGAATGATATCTATTATTTTCCCAGTGTTCCTCGAGCTAAAGATATTTATGCATGGCCCTATTAGTATATATACATGGCTATATTTATATGAAATCAGATCAATAAGGACATTGTCATAACAAATCCACATTGCTTACACCAAATTCATACAGTCGATAAATGAATCTTGAACATGAATATCGAAAATAAACATATCCATACTCAAAACTGCACAAGTATATGTTCATCATATATATATAAGAAAGATTTTCTAAGTGAAAATCTTTTTTCCAAGACAAAACCCGATCAATAAGTGCTTAATCCGCCAGCAATTTAGATAAATAAAACGTTCTCTCAACTTACTCAAGACACAAATCCAAAAGCCCTAAACTAAATTCAATAGCAAAGAAAAATAAAAAGGAATTAAATCAAGAAAGGAAATGAATTAAATCTGGTAAGTGGAGTGACGTTGCTGGGGAGGTTTTTGTAAATTGCAAATGACAATATTAGATATACAATAAAGGTAATAGAAAATTAATCTTACACAAAATAAGAACTTTAGCAGGTTGAAACCTGGTTATTCAACAAGAAGGGTCTACGAATTTTTGGGAAAGACTGAGATAGCTGCCCAACGTCTTCACATCTCTGATAGTGTGACTCCCGTCTAACTGTCTGGAGCCTTCAAAACTGATGGCTCAAATTTGGCGGTGAAAATAAGTTCATAGATTTAGGGTTTTGGTGAGCCTTCTACTGAGGTGAACAGCGAAGTCCCAGCGAGATTAGATTGGTGGTTAGCTTTCTATCTCCGTTGGCAAAGATTTAGCGACGGGAGAAGGAGAGTTTTTCAAAGTGCACACAGACAGTGCCGGTCTTGTCATCACTAGGGCCCTAGGCGATTTGCAAAAAATAGACCCCTGTAACGAGTAACACAAGAACAAACCTAGGGGGTTGGAAGGGGGCTCCGTCCCCTTCCCGGGGCTGCCCCCGAAAATTTTTATTTTACTATGTTTCTTAATTTTATTTTTTTATCATGACCTTTAAGAGTTCTTTCCCCAATATATGCCAATCTCTGAATCTATCACTAGCCGATCCAAAAAGTCCTCATTCCTAAGCTAAACCAATAAACCATTAAACATTAAACATCATCCAATAAGGAGCTTTGAAGACCTCGATTGGCAAATTACAAACTACTAAGGAAGCTTTAAGAAGTTCAGATCCTTGTTTCATTTGTTCTTTAATCAGATATGAATTCAAAGGCAAACAGAGAACTTTAGCAGAGATATGAAGTCATGCCAATCTTGACGAATTACCATCCAAAGATGAACAGAAGCAATAGAGAATGCATTACAAGAATTTTAGGACACAATTCACCATCAACAACAATAAGTGCATTATGATCACATACCATAAGTGCATTATGATCACATACCATGGGTTCCGTGAAAATGTTGGCATCCAAAGACTAGTGAAAACCTTAAATTTAAGGATAAAAATTATATGCTTATTGCTGTAAAATTGTATATCTTTGGAGACAAGAAGTTCATATAAAAGTGGAATGTAAAGTTTCACTTTCTATAGAGGAGCACTACAAATATAAGATCTTGTGTAACTTAGTAGATATAGATGCTTGTGAAATACTTTTGGGATGAAAATGGTATGGAGATTCAATCCAAAATATAAGGTGAGCAAAACCAATTAACCAATAAACCTCCTCAATCCAAAATTCTAAAATTCCTCATCCAAATTACAAACTACTCATCCAAAATTGATCAATCCCTAAACCAAACCAATTAACCAATAAACCTCCTTAATCCCTAAACCAAACAAATTAACATAAACCAATAAATAAAAGTATAAAACCTCATCCAAAATCCAAAATTCCCCAGTCCTCATAAGCCATAGATCACTCATGACTAAACAAATTAACATAAACCAATAAATAAATGTATAAAACCTCATCCAAAATCCAAAATTCCCCAGTCCTCATAAGCCATACCTCACTCATGACTGACTGATCGGAGACGGAGAGGTAGGAGAGAAGCCGAGCACTAGCAGGCCGCAGACACAGCAGGGGCTAGCAGGCCGCAGACGGAGTCGGGGAGAAGCCCAGTAGCACAGAAGGCAGCAGCGGCGGCGGACGGTGGGATCACGGAGATCAGCAGTAGCGGTGGACTAGAGGACCGGAGGGCGGACTGCGACCAATGTTAGGGTTCTAACTGATTTTTCAATTGACAATAGAAATTTTTGGGTTGGGGTAAATCGAACGAGGTCGTTTGCACTTTGTACCCGAAATATATATACATATATATATTTTTTTTCAATCTGAATTTCCATAAAAAAATTTTTTAGTTCTTTCAACCACAAAAAAAAAGGCAGTTAGGCCCTTGACTTTTTTGACATTTGGGCCCTTAATTTCCAGCTTCGGCCCTGAAAACTTCAGAAAAAAAGGGCTAGTTGGATTTTAGGCCAAAGTATAACAATAAAAAATGGGCCCCCGTTTGTCTTGGGCCTGAGGCGGCTGCCTCACAGGCCTCAGCCCAGGACCAGCCCTACACAGAGAGAGAGAGAGAGACCAATGAGTGGTAGGAAGTAGAAAGCTTTCGTCAGTACAACTGAAACTACATAGGAGTTGAAGAGGCAACGCTGTTCAAGTTATATTCAATACAGAAAAACAAATAACACCAATTATTAATACAAAAAAATAAGAGGAATAAAGAGAATGAGGGAAGTAACTTTTGGGCGAGAAAAGAAAGGTGGGTCCCACAATAGCTCAGCAGCTTTAAGAGTATAATAATATAGATTTTTTAATGGGTTAATTTCACAAAAGGTCCACCTTTGAGTTAAAAATCAATTGGGTCCCCAACCTTTTTGTCACTATCCTGGGTCCCTAACCATTTATAAATTCACACGAAAGGTCCTTTTTGTCACTATTTCGTCAACTTTTCAAAAAAAAATAATGATTTTAAAGATAAAATATTTAAAACTAATAAAAATTTTTAAAAAAAGAAAAAACCTAACCCCACCCCACACCACCCCACCCCTTCTCCCCTCGCCTCCCTCCAAGAACCGCCGGAAACAACAGCAATTTTGCTGTTGTTTCCGATAGCCAAATTGGAGAGATAAGTGGTGAATCCCCTAATTTGCTGTCAGAAATGGTAGCATTTTTGGGGCCCTCAAAAATGGGGAAACGGCAGCATTTTACAGCTGGGTGAATCCCCACTCTTTGCTGCCGTTTTTGCCATTTTCGGCAGCTTTTTTTTTAAGGAGGAAGGGATTCACTCCTAATTTTTGTTGTCGGAAACGACAGCATTTTGGGGGGCTAAATCCCTCCATTTGTTGCCGAAAATAGGCCGTTTCCTATAGCAAATGGGGAGGATTCGCTCCCTCTATTTTGGCCGTCAGAAACGGCAGTATTTGAGGGAGCCGAGGGGAGATAGGAGGTGGTGGGTTTTCCCCTTTTTTTAAAAATTTTTTTTCTTATTTTTAATTATTTTGTTTTTAAAATTAATAAGCTAAGAGTATAATCATCATTTTCTTGAAAAATTAACGGAATAGGGAGACATTTTGTGCGAATTTATGAAAAGTTAAGGACTCAGGATAGCGGAAAAAAAAGTTAGGAACCCAATTCTTTCTTAACTCAAAGGTTGGAGACCTTTTGTGAAATTAACCATTTTTTAATTTAATTTCTTATATATTATTAAGTTTTATAGAAATATTTTTTCCAAATTATATATTTTAAACCGTCCCACTAATAGATATAACTTACCACTATTGATCACCGCCTATTATCTTCTCTTTTTTTCCTCTTTTTTGTAAACCCCGCTACGGTTGTCCATATACCATACCTTGAATCTTATTTTTTTTTTCATTTTTTTAACCTTTAACTTCCTTTAATTGTTTTAATGTTGGTTAAAACCGCTAACTACCTTATTTACTGCCAAGTGCTCTTATTTATATATAATTACAATTTAAAACTGAAATTCATTCTTTTGTGGTTAATTATGTCTTCTATAGAACATATTAGTCTACAATTGATTCACAAGCTAAAATCGTTGTCACCAAGCTTAAGGGCTTGAACAAGAGTAAGTCGAATTTGATTATTAAAGTTCGAATTGTAAGAAATTTTATTATTCTAACAAAAGTTACTTTAATTTCCTGTATATAAATTGGAAAGTTTTAGGGAACTATTTTTTTTTCAAAACATACATTGTTTAAACTATCTCACTGATATACGTAACAGCCCAATATTGATAATCACTCATTATTTTCTTCTTTCTTTTGGTTAAACCCACTATCGTTGTCTATATTCGACAATTTGAATCTCATTATTTTCATTTCTTATTTTTTTAAACTTTAATTTCCTTTAACTGTTTTAATAGTGGTCAAATAACAGCCCATTACCTTACTAGCTTCCAAGTGTTGTTGTCTATATATAATTACAATCTAAAATTGAAATTCACTCTTTTGTGGTTAATTCTATCTTCTATAGAACATATTAATCTACAATGGCTTCACAAGCTAAAATGGTTATCACCAAATTCAAAGACTTGAACTAGAGTAAGTCAAATTGGATTATTAAAGTTAGAGTTGTAAGAAAGTTTATTGTTCTGACAAAAGTTGATGAAAATTACGCTTGAAATTTAGAAATGCTACCTATCGATCTCGAGGTTACTTTTTGAAATTTATTTCTTATAATTTTTTCTTCCACACATAATTTTATGATTTTAATATAATTTTTATTATTCCTTCACCACAGGGAAGTAGAATTTAGGTGACAATTAATCCTCCACATATTTCAAAGTATAACAAACAAATTCAGGAAAACACAGTCTGCTACATTTCAAGTTTGTCGATGACTGGTAACCGTGAAAAATTTGGAATGACTTCTTACGTTTACTGTCTCTGCTTTTTGGCAAGCATAACGTAATCACAGTTGGATATAGGCCATTCCCATCATTTGTTTTTAATTTCAAAACAGTTTCTGTAATTCAAAATATATCTTCTTCAGGTGCTTTTGGTCTATTTGGTATGATCATGTATTTTTATTTTTTTTTATTACTAATTAATTATGTATCTAAGCTATGTGTTTCTAATTATATTTTTTTTATTTTGTTTTTATAGACTATTGGAAATGTTGTCATCAAATATCCCCTACAACATCAGAAGTCATCTACGGAAGAAGTAATTTCAAGACATGTCGAACATGTTTTTTTAGATTATTCTTACTGCTAATAAAAGTCAAGGTTAATTTATAGATTTTAATTGTTCATGTTGCGCCCTCGTTATTATCAATATTATTGAGATACTTACATTTATTCACGGAAGCTTTTATTTTATATTCCTCCTTCTTGATACTAATAACGAGGGACAAGACGTACAAAACTAACAAGTTTTTTGTTTTAAAGAATAATTGCAATGTTATTATATAGTTTCATAAACTCTTTTTTGGGATGGGAAAAATCAAAATGACATTATAGTTAATCGCCGAATATCTTTACAAAGTTGGAAATACTTGTAAACCTTCCCTGTCATTACCAACATTTAGAAGTAGAGTTGGTTTCTTATTTCTTCATTTTCTTTTCGTGCACAAACGCTTCGCATAATTATAATTAAGTTACAATAAGGTGTAAAGAACACATGACAAGCTACACATTTTATTGCTTAACCGGCTAAGTCAAATGATTGGGAAGCCTTTACATTGAAAAATAGGCTTCCAATCGATATAAAAGTCAGCCTTTCACATTTATATTGCATACCAAGTTTTCCATATATATATATGTATATACCTATGTTTATATTTATTCTTGCAACTATTATCTTCTTGTTAGATTATTATATTAAGAAAAGAACATAGATTTATCCATCATGAACTTATCAGGATAAAGATGAGCATGAGAGTAAGCACAAAAGATGTTAAGTTCATATGTAGCTCCCAAGTACATTAGCAACCACCGGACATCTTCATAGTAACTCCATAAATCCATCTCCACTACATGCAAGATTCTACTTCGGTCTGAGAAGATACTCCAATTTTCGGCTTGCCTCTCATATACATTGTAGTTGAACATCCACAAAAAAGAATTGAGTGAGTACAACGTACCCCGTGAGTAGTAAAATCTTTTGATTTACCTCTTTATTACAAGAAATTCTTTTTAACCACAAGTTCAAGAAAACATGGAATGCATAAACTTTTGAATGCACAAGAAGACATGTAGCGTATTTAGGTTATCTAATTTCAATTCACTTATGGCTGTATATATTCAAAAAGCAATTTTAAGGAGACGTGTAAAAGTAACATTCTCATGTGGCACACGTTCATTAGGTGATGATTACATAACTATTTTTTCATTATCCAATATAATTGTGTCACATATACAATGTCACTTATTCATGTCCCCCTAGAATTTTTGATATTCAAGTGGATCTACATCAAAATCCCGGTTGACCCCTATCGAAATTTTAAGCAAAGAGCAATACAAATATGAAGCAATACACTATACTAATCATCACCTATCTTGGAATCATTAGATAACTCCTAATACGGAACAAAACAAAGCAAAGTAAATACAAGATGGATAGTACATCAACTAGTTATTCAAATGTAATAAATTAATGTTTTTTTGACATAACAATGCATCAAAGTTCATGTTTATGTTAAAACTCATGAGATGTTCAAGGTAATCAAAACATTTGTTACTCACTTATTTGTCTTGTTCTTCCCAAAGATTTCTTGGATAATTCTAAATATAAAGTGCCTTCCAAAACCTTGATATTTCTCAATCAAAGTGGTGTTTCAAGTTGGATTCTTCCTATATATGCAGAGGGCTCTTTTTCAAGCGCAAAGGGAGTGTTTTTGGAAGTTCTACATAGTGTTCTGTCGCCATTTCTATTTATGGACGAATTTATCAGCTATTTTGAGAAAATCCTTGAGTTCCACCTATGAAAATCAAGTCAATTGTCCCTAAATAATTTTGAAATTAACCAATAGAAATGAGTCCAATTGGAAGCTTGGGAAATCTTTGCCAACAAGGACTATGCCAAGTGTTCCTTAGTTTTCCTTCATGTGATTTTTTTCTAAGTGTACAAGTGCTTCATGTAGTAAAAAATTTATTACTTATGGAGTCCTCCTATTTAATGTGATCTTGCAATTATGTTATTATGTTTTTGGGTCGTACTAATCAAATACCACATTTTTATTCTAGGCATCATTTGAGCAATGATATTTTAACAGTATGGCCTAATTGATGCAAAATTCGAGTCGTTATTCACTCATTGTCAAAATAACGATTATGTCATTCCTAAAATTTTGCGGAATGTTACGGTTCGTTATTATGACTACTAATAAGACAACGTCAATATTCAATCGTGGGCAGTTATACATAGTAGTGTCTAGAGTTATGAATCATACCCATATGTAAATAATTATATGTGATAAAGAAATTAATAATGAGAAGTCAATTAATGAAAAGATGAATTTTGTGTATAATGAGTTTTTTCAAAATTTTTTATAATATTAACAAAATATTTAGTTTTGTTATCTTAAAATATTACTTTGTTCATTATTTTACTCCTATGTTGTTTAATTTTCTTATGTTATAACTTGTCAACAAAATTTGACCGTACAATGCACGAGAGTAAATACTAGTAATATTAATAGGCTACCTTCCTCCAAATTGGAATGCTAAGTAACAATCTTTCTTTTTCATTTTATTTCATGTTCAAAATCAAAATCTACCCCAGTAAATCAATAAATGCGTCATTGAGAAAAAAAATGAAAAAATAAAGCAGTAAGTGTTATGAGACTTGGTCAACCTTTTCAAAGATTGCACACTTAAACCACAAACTTAGTTATTTCGTTGCATATTAGTGTTCCATCTATATTTTTTTACAATATCATTCATAAAAATAGTACAAACAAATCACTTGATTTAGAATGCTTGTAACTTGCAAAAGCAAGGATGGTTACTCATTGCATGTCTTGATGGTGTAAATATGACGCACCGAAATATTATAACTCTTTAGAACATCTTTTCTGACTTTTAACATATTAATAGTCAAAATTCGTTACCATATTCCTTTATAAGCTAAAAATGTGATATAGAAGAACAGATTGTCGAGTGGACGCAAGCAGAGGCGGATGTAGTGGGGGGCTAAGGTGGGCTGCAGCCCATGTCATTCCTGGCCCATATGCATGCGGCCCATTTTTTTTGAAATTATATAGACAGCCCGTGTAATTTTCAGCAGCCCATGTGATGAAACCCAGCCCAAAAAGAAAAATGAAACCAGCTATTTGTAATTAATAGTCCAGCTCAAAGGAATATCAATTTAATCAACTAAAAAAGTCCATATTGTCATATTGATTTAGGCTTCCAACGTCTCTCTTTGTTTCTTTTTTTTTTTTTTTTCCTTCTTCCTCCCAGTGTCTCTGCTTGCTCTGGCCTCTCTAGTTCTGGCAATTGAATTGAATCACACCTTTTGCCCCATATTTCAATCTTCAATTTTTCCCAAATTATTTGTAAGAACTTCATCGAGCATTGTCTTTGAACCCTAATTTTGATACACTTTATATTTAGACGGTAAGATGAGTTTGGTCCTCCCCCACCCCTGTTTATAGTTAAAACTAATTTGGTTGTGATTATTTATTTGAATTAATAGTTAATGCAATTGAATTTCGGTTACAAAATTTCTAATGGGAATTAGAATTTGTAAATTGAACTAATTTGAATTATTTTTTATGTACTGATTTTTTATTTTTGTTATTTAAGTATGAAGATAATTTGATGGTACTTTACATTTACTGATTCAGTGATTTAAGGTTGTTAAAATGGTCATATAATTGGTAATTGATACTTGATAATTTAGGTTGTATAGTAAATATTTATATTTTGGCCTTTTGTATGAGTTCCTTTTCTTTAGTTGGCCATTGGCATGATAATATAACAATTGCCTATATATTTGGAATATGAGAATTGAGATTATAATTTTTAATTATTTACTTTTGTACAAGATTTTCAATTGTCATTTAGTTATTTATTTATTTTTTATTAGTATATTTTAGGCTTTAGCAAAGGGTACAAAAGATGGCATCTAATTTGATTCCCTCATTACAAAAGTAAGGTTAGTACTATTAACTCACTAGTTAATATTTGTTACATTGTTGGTAAATTGGTGAATTTTTTCAAGCCTTGCCGGCTATTTATTTCAATCTTGGTTGTCTTTGTGGCTAATTGAGTTTATGTGTTGCTTTGCATCATTTTGCCTGGAAAAATTATTCAATTATATTTGAGTCATTCAATGATTTAGACTACATCTATATCATTACATTATTGATAAATTGTTTTTTCCTTTTTATAACTATTAGAATTTACAAATGAATGGACAACTGCCTAACAAGAAAATTAAGATTTTATAAAAAACCACGCGGGGGAACAACTTCAAATTAAATAAAATTTTTTTTTCATTTTATATGAATTTATTATGTTGACTTTCTTAATTCACAGCTCCTGTGACCTAAATTCCTGGATCCACCACTGGATGCAAGAAGTTAGAGGCCAGGCTTCCATAGTTCCACTAAGGTCCATAAAGTACATTTTAAAAAGTCTCTTTCCATAGTTCCACTAGGATCCATAAAGTGCATTTTAAAAATGTCTCTACCAACTGATTCAGCCCATCCACGGGTATATTTTGATTTTGTTTATACTTTAGAATTCAACAATTCCCTTCTTTTTTGAATCCCGATTCTATTTTTTTCTGAAATTTTCAATTGAATTCTTTGTTTTGTGTTGTATTGCAACAAGGCAACATTTTACATAAGAACAAACAATAACGCAAATACCCCTCGAGGCACAGCTCAACTGGTAGAAACAATCAGCGCAAGTCTCACTACCAGTGGCAAGGTAGGAGTTCAACTCCTGCTGGGCGCATATTGATGACATCTTTATCAATTTGGAGTGGGCTACTTGTGCGCGATAGTGTACAGGCGGGTGCTGGGAACTTATGCCCAGTTGAGGCATATCCCGCTATTTATCTCTTTTAGAGTTCTAGGGGCAAGGTTTTGAAGGCCCATGATTAGTTTGGCGAAGCTAGGATACCTAGTGCTAATAAAAAAAATAACGCAAAGATTATGGATGAAATTGTGAATCAAGTAGTACGGAATATATCCTATCCTATGTATACAATACAACATCTTATTATTATATATATTAAAGTAGGATAGTGGTCATATGCCAGTTTTTCCGCCAAAACCACGATCCTACTTTTATATACTTCTTTTATTTTTTTTATTTTGTAATATTAACAATAACAATAATAATAATAATAATAATAATAATAATAATTATTATCCATTCTCTTCAGAAAAAAGTAATACTTATTCATTAGTTCCATTTTGCTATTATTTTATTTTATAATAATATACAAAAATTTATATAATTTTTTGTTCTATATATAATATACTATTTGTTATCCATTAATATTTATTATACATATTCTATTATTTTTTAGGTTATTTTCAAAGATTTAATATTTCCTCAATATTCTGACAGTTGATAGATAAGTTTCAAGTATTGGGTTATTGAGATTTTTTCTTAATTAAATTAAGTGCCTACTCGTGAGATTGGAGATATTATAATAATAAAGTAAAATTAAATTAGTTTCAAAACTTTTAGTTTAATTCAATATGGTAAACTACATGTCATAAAACCCGGGGCTATATGTTTAGTACGTTACCTTATTTATTATTTGTTTTTCTCTGGAAACCTATATATTGGTGAAAATTTAAGTTGAGGAGATACAATAGTAATAATATTTGATGATAATGATTTAGAATAAAAATAAAAATAAAAATAAAAAATTCTTTTAATTCTTTTTAGAACGGAAATTGGTTAAAAATTAATTTTAGGGGTAAATAATAAATCATATAGAATTTATTCTTTGTTATAATATTGGTTCACTTGGGTCTTTTGTAATTGGAGCTTTGTAATAGGAGACTGTGTACTTTAAATTTTTTAGAATAGATTTAGTGAATAGTGCTGAGAAAATGTGAAAAATAATTTTTCTAAGAATATCTGGTGGAGAATGAATGTGGAAAATAATTTATTCTGATAAATGAATATCATCCATGCCTTATTAAATAAGGATGTGAGTATAGGGTAATTTTAGAGTTGTATAAATTTTATATCTTCTCTTTTTCACGGTTTCTTAATTTTCATACTCAATATGAAATTAATTTTGTAAAAATTCCCCATTCTCATTTTTATTGCTTAATAGTATTGTTCTATGAATGACAAGTTAATTAGTTTTGTGCTAAGTGAAAATATTGTGCATTTCAATTTGATTATATTTATGTATATTATTAACATATGTATATGAGTGAGTAGTACGCAATAAAATTATGTTATTTAGTTTTTCAAATTACTACGCATTTTTTTTTTTGCTAATTATTATATTTCGTGTAACACACGAGCATACAACTAGTATACTACATTAATAAAAAAAGGCAACCTGATATTTTACTGTTGCGGCTACTGGTCATCCATTTCCTGTTCATAAGGCCTCATTATGATATCACTCATCAAAATTTCTTTTATTGTCATTTGGCCGGTGTTATTTCTCTTCTTATTCCCATACGCTCTTGAAAGAATTTACTAGTTTCTCTTGAGAATCATCGTTCTGTTACCTAGAAATATTACATCATCTTTCTTGCTTTCTTGTCCCGAGTAGGTGATTTTTTCATTTATCTGTGTTTCTATTCAAACCACAGTGTTGTAACCATTTGAAAATGGGTCCAGATTTGTGGATCTAAATTGGGTAAACGAACCTGATTTACCGATTTTCAACAAATAAAAGGAGGCAACCTGCTATTTTACTGTTGCGGCAACTGTTCATCCATTTCCTATTCATAAGGCGTTACTATGACATCACTCATCAAAATCTCTTTTATTGTCATTTGGCTAGTGTTATTTCTCTTGTTATTCCCACACACTCTTGAAAGAATTTACTAGTTTCTCTTGAGAATTATCGTTATGTTACCTAGAAATATTTCATCATCTTTCTTGTTTTCTTGTCTTGAGTAGGTGATTTTTTCTTTTATCTTTGTTTCTTGTCAAACCACAGTGTTGTAACCATTTGAAAATCAGTCCAGATTTGTGGATCTAAATTGGGTAAATGAACCTGATTTACCGATTTTCAACCTCTAGATCTTTTCTTTCTGTGCAATTTTAGATCTGATTAGGAACCCCACTTTATCGAGGTCCCTTTTGCAAACCTAAAAGGGCCAATTTTTTTTGTTCAAAATTCACGATATTTTTAAGTTTTTATACTTCTAGCTAGATCCGTATCTATTTGTGCAAGATTTATTTGAAGTTTGAGCTCACGAGCATATAAGAAGATCTCGATTTTTCTCAATGAGGTGTATCTGCAATCTTTCTATCTTTTTGAAGTTTTAGTAGATGGGTTGTCATGGCTGGTTTTCCCTTTTTTTCCTTTTATTCCTTGGAACAATTAAAGTTTTGTAGAGAATATGTGGGTCGTCTGCTTCTATTACTGTTCATTTCCCTAACATGTAAAGGATATCTTCTATTTTTTTCTTAGATTTTATAATTGTCTTCTTTTTTTTTTTTTTTTTCCCTTCCGCGGTGGTATGAAATTTTCCGCATAAAATGATAATTTGGGTGTAGAATCGGTCATAGCTAAAGATTCATTTCTCCAGTGAAGAATTTGTAATAATATTGGAAGATTAGTTTGGACCATTGACTCTATAGACTCTACATAATATTTCCCATTTGGTAGAAAGAACAGAATACATTGGAAGAACCAGAGCAAGGACGTTTTTGTAAAGAAATGATTGTTTAACATATTCATCAACAAAGTATTTTTGCATTTTAACACTTATTGTGAAAATTATGGGCTGACGGGAATTGGGCGTTTGAGATAAATATTGGTTAAAAATAGGGAGTCATTTTGTAAAAGAAGCTGGAGCGTGAGGTTAAATACCTTATTTATTTATTTTTTTTATTTTTTGGTTACTGATATAGCAAATAATGAAGAATAAGCTTGCCATTTTGTGTAAAAGTCTCGTTGCTCGGTTATATTTTGTACAATATTTTGTGGAATATCGAATTTGAATGGTTAGTTGTTCCTTGTTCATATATGTGTAACAGGCTCTACAGTTGGTAGCTTATACTTGAAATGTCGATATTATTAATTGTTTATGACAAAATCATATAGAGTTGTATGACCCGAATTTTTCCTACCACAACTTTGCTTAAAATATCAATATTATTAATCGTTTACTTGAAATGATTTGATTTTTTTTGCAGTTTATGAGGAAAATGGGAAAACCATATATTACATGTAGATAATTGTGTTTAGGTAAATTTCCCCAACCTTTCAACAATGTTGAGATTACGTCCTTAACCTTTGATTTTACTCATGTAGGTCCCTAAGCTTTTAAAAGTGTTACACTTAACGTCCCTGTGACGGAAACCGTCAATTTCCATCGTTAAAATTGGGGGTGTTTTGATAAAATACAAAAAACTAAATATTTTAATGTTTAAAAAAAGAGTGGGGGAAAGGAGAAACACCTGGCTGTCGAAGAGTCTCCCCTTTTTTGGCTGCTAAAAATGGCAGCCAAAAGCTGCCATAAATGACAACAAAAGTGCTGCCACAAAAGGGAGACCTCCCTTTTGGCTGCCATTTCTGGCAGCAAAAAACTGCTGGAAATGATAGCAAAAGATGGCAGCCAAAAGGGGGGAAGGGGGAGAGACTCCCCCTGTGTTGTCGGAAATGGCGGCTCTTTTACTGCAATTTCCGACAGCACAGGGAGGGAGACTCCTCCCTTTTGGCAACCATTTTTGGCAGCCAAAAGCTGCCGGAAATGACAGTAAAAGTGCTGCCATTTTTACCAACACATGGAGAGACACTCCCCCCTTTTATCCACCGTTTCTGGCAGCACAGGGGGGAGGGGAGACTCTCCATCTTTTTGTCTGTCATTTTTTGCAGCTAAAAGCGGCCGAAAATGGCAGCAAAAGTACTACCACTGCCATTTACTGTTGCACAAGAAAGGAGTCTCCCCCCTTTTGGCTGCCACAAAAGCTGCTGGAAACGGCAACAAAAGTGCTGCCATTTCCGGCAGCACAGAGGGTGGAGACTCCCCTCTTTTTGGTTGCCATGCTTGCCATTTCCAGCAGCTTTTGGCTGCTATTTTTGACAGCCAAAATGGTGGGAGTCTCCTCCCATATGCTGCCAGAAACGGCAGCCCTTTGGCCACCATTTCTGGCAGTTAAAAAGGGGGAGTCTCTCCCCATCGCTGCCATTTTCGACAGCGAAACAGCTGTAGAAAATGGCAGCATGGTGTCTCCCCCCACTACTTTTTTTTTAAAACATTAAAATATTTGTTTTTTTATATTTTACCAAATATCTCCAATTTTAATTGTGGAAATTGACAGTTTCCGTGAGAGGGACGTTAAGTGTAACACTTTTAAAAGGTTAGGGACTCACAGGAGTAAAATCAAATGTTAGGGTCGTAATCTCAATATTGTTGAAAGGTTGGAGACATTAGCTGTAAATTACCCTTGTTTTTAATGGTTGTTTCATGTTCCAGTGCAACTCTTTTGTCCCTTCCATCAAGTAGTGTAGACTTTATGGATATGTGAGAAGCTTTATATAATAATAAATTGATTTGGCTTTTTTGATTTGTGATGTGAAAACTTTTCCGAGGAATTTTTTAGAGCCCTTACATTTACTTTTATATATGAGCCTCTTTCTTTCTTTTTCTTGCC
>CAVNYN010286736.1:63476-107184 GCA_963692815.1 Nyctanthes arbor-tristis
TTTTTTTTTTTTTTTTTTTTGGTGGAGGGGGGTGCATTTACTTTATATGAACATATTAAATAACAGACAATCTTGGAAGGAGACATGGTATCAAGGAAGTAACGCCAAACATTTGTATGACAAATGAAACAAATTCATAAGTTAAAACATCTTAGTCTGGTTGATTTTGTTTTAACGTGTAAAGAGTTCATTCAAGGGCCATGTAAACGAGTTGTTCAATGTAAACTCTTGTTAAAGTTATTTATTAGATATTTTTTTGCCTCTTTCAAGAAGGATGTGATCTTTGAATGAAAACATGCCATCTTTTGATTGAAGAAGGGCTCTTTCAATGGAGTTTTTGTATTGAAATGACTACAGAACAAGCTCTAGATGCATAGCTTCTGTAGAACAAAAAGATGAAATCAAAAAGCTTAATTAGTAGGTGAACGTGCCCATTTAAAAAAAAAATGCAAGATCATTTTGGTTAGTTGATCTCCTTTATTTTGTTAGTCAAATAGATCGGAAGAGCACAGATTTGTCTATGTAATAGACTACAAACTTAGTGGATTAAGTGAAATTTGTGTTTCTTATTATTATGAATACTGAATTCTATTTGTATGATTTGCTACAGCACGTGGCACCCACGAAACAGCAAATTATGAGCTATTATATGCTTGTACTGTTCCATTGGTTACATTGCTCAAATTTTAAGAATTGTAGGTTATTTTTTTCAAGCATGTAGTATGTCCTGCCTTCACTTTTTTTTTTTTAATTTTTTTAATCAATCTATGTAGACATAATCTCTTGCTCTAAAAAATCCTTGCAGTGAAAATAGTAAAACTGATAAAGGGTGTTAAAAACATAACTGGAAAGGGGATGAGGATATTGTTTTAATTCATTGATCGTTCGGGATAATTATTTGTTTGATTTATAACTAATTCCTTAATTAAATTGGTCCTTTAAATATTTAAGTTTACATTAATGGTGATTGATGATTTTTGGTTAATGTGGTCTCAGTTTGGTAGGCAAGAAATGAGAGAGCACCTGGGTTATCATATGCCAACACCATTCCAATCACTCTTTAAAAAAGAAAAAAAAAAATGATGCTGAGCATAAGAAGAAACAAAAATTGACAGAACCGAATACTTTAATGGTTGGAAATGAGTCCATCAATGAGGCTAGCATCTCTAAAGAAGAAACTGGCAATAGCATGGATACACTTGATAAGTGAATAATTCTTTTCAAATCTCTTTTGAAGTCTCAAGCAACATGGAAGCCCTTAATAAGTGAAATGGTCTTTTGAATCTGTTGGAAATGTTTTATCGACAGTTGCCATTTTTGTATCCTAGACAAGTATTCCCAAGTATTTTGTTAACTGTAGCCTTTATGTATGCTACTACATTGACTTGAACTAAAAGATTTTGTATGTGGTGTGAACTTCAGGTCATACTTGTGTGAATATTATGTACTCTGTATGGACTTTAGTTCATGCTTATGTGAATGTTATCTACTTGTCACTTTACTTAGCAAAAATTATTATTATTCTTATTTATTATGTAACGCAGTTAACATAATAAAAATGAATTAAAAGCATTATCGAGCACATAATATTTTGTAGCTAAATTAAGAGATCAATCACATGGGAGAAGTCTTATAGATAAAACAAAGCAAATATTGTTATAATATTGACAATTATTATGTACAAAATCCTTTAAACAATTATAACTAGTAGATTGAAAGGACTAAGGGGTTAGCCAGTGGATAAAGGCCTAAACCCTTACCGGGAGGTCTTGGGTTCGAGTCCTACCATCCCTCCCCTCCATCCTCCTTGTAATAAAAAAAAAAAAAATTATAACTAGTAGATTGAAATTGTAGTATTTTTTCAAATTAAGTTGGTCAACAGGATTGTGCCACCTAATTTCCACTTTATGTTATTCAGATTTCGGAATGATGACTTCAAGGCTTCCTATTCATTTCAGAAATTGACAAAAATGGCACGAAAAATGAAATTCCAAAACACGTAGCCTTTTTTTTTTTTTAATAATTCAACTTGAAGAAAAAAAAAAACATGTAACCTTGTTTACACTACTTTTTCTATTTCCTTTTGTCAATTTTTTTAATATTATAAAGAGATTGTAGGTGAGGGGAATCAAACTATTAATCGAGGGTGTAAATAACCAACGCGAATGCCATTAGACTACTTTTTTTCATTTTCTTTTTTCTATTGAGTTGATAATTTAGATGAGAGCATTTATTTATTTTAACTATATATATACAAGGACAATTCTAGTATTGAGTGTTTAATACTCTACCTTTAATAAGATATTAATAACATGCGTACTCCAAACAAATAGGAAAATGACAAGCTGATACGCAAGCAAGGCCGGCCAATATATTTCGGGGGCCTATACAAAATTTAAATGGGGGCCCCTTTTAAAAAAATTTAGAATAAATACAATTTAAATTGGCCTTTAAAAAAATAAAATCAAATTTGTAGATATAAGGATTTGAACCTCTTACCTATAACTAAAAATGAAAACTTGAATGTATAAGTTCACCACTAGGCTAAAGAACAATTTATGCTAAAATTGTATACACATAATTTTTATTGTCTTTTTTGGACATATATTTCAAAAACTCGACTTAAACTTTTCGACACTTTTCAACTGGAAGCCCTAATCGACTGCTTTGGTCGATTAGCATCAGGGCCGGTCCTGTACGCAAGGGTCTAGTTGATTAATTGGAACCCTTAACTCAACTTGTCTTCTTATTATTTGTTATAAGTACCGAGTCTACAGCTCTTGTAGTACTAAAAAATCTTCCCATTTACACATTTAGTGCATGTTTGATTCAATTTATAGTAGTTGATTTATAAAAGAGAAATTATAAAGAAGTAAAATGAGTTGTGTAAATTTAATAAAAGTTTGAAATTTGTGATTATAAATAAGTAGCTATTAAATAAGTAGTCAAATCAATAATAGGTGAGATTATAATATATTTTGATAAAGAGGATCAAGGGCTTATTTAGTGAGTAGGCATAATAAAGACCATCATATGGTCGTTCAGTGTTTGCCACATATTCATTTTATTTTACCGCACAATTTTGTACATCAGTGATTACGTCGACCTATCTAACATCGCACATGTCATGAGTCACCAAACCAGCACTTAGGAACGGTACCACAAATCATTACGTTCAAGAACTTAATAGTAGGAAAAAAACAGGTTCGCAAGCTTCATTTTTGCTGAAATAAAGTTCCGTAGCTAAAATGGAACCTTTTGAAAGTTGATGCATGACTGTTCAACCAGCTCCCTAACCAAAAAATTAAACGTTTGTATGAACATGTGAACCTTGATACATTTTTAATAACTCGATCCAAACTTGGGTAAATTTGAGAACGTGTAGTTTGGGAATATGCGGAGCTAGAAATTTACGTAACATACATTTAAACACACCACATCAATTCTATAAGTCAACAATGTCTGCTGTCAATTGATGTGACATATCAAGATATATGTCACTTGGACGTTTGACAAACTAATTTTATATTACTTCCCATGTAAATTGTGTTAAGCCATTCAAATCATAAATTTATCCTAAAAAATAAACCTTATGCGCACACTTAAATGGAAAATCGAGCGGACACGAGGTCTGCACGACACTTTCATAACAATGATGATGATATCTAAAGTAAACTTTTAGTTGACGCACGGGATCCCCATATTTCCAGCTATTACTTCAACTACCTATGTAACGTTTACCCTCAGTCATTCACTCTAAAGTTTTCCCACAACCACTTGGGCTCCTAACCAAATGTTGATACATGTAAGAACACCAAAAACTAGTAAAACTATAAAAAAAAGTGACTTCTTTATTTTCATTAAAAAGTTATAATTTATAAATGTCACTTATAAATACGTGCAACAAAGTGAGAACAACACTGATCCTTCACTAGTGACCTCCGAATCACTACAATTCACTTTTTGCACCCAATTCCATGGCACTCTTTTTCTACCTCTTCGCCATCTCCCTTGTCTTCCCTCCCATCTCCGGCGAGCTACAGAGCGATTTTCCTGCCAGAGTTAACGCCAAGTCGCTCGGCTTTCGCAAGGAGAAGCTCACCCATTTCCAGGTCTACTGGCATGACGTCGTAAGCGGGAAAAAACCGACTTCGATCCGAGTCGTTAACCCACCGCCGAATTCAGCACCCATGGATTTCGGTGCCGTAATCATGATCGACAATCCGTTAACGAAACACCCAGAAATGAACTCCACGTTGTTGGGAAGGGCCCAGGGGTTTTACGCTCTGGCTTCACAAGAGGAAATCGGGCTTCTGATGACGATGAATTTTTTGTTTACTCAAGGGAAATACAATGGAAGTACGATTACGGTGATGGGTCGGAATGCGGTCTTCAACGAGGTAAGGGAGATGGCGGTGATCGGAGGGAGTGGGCTTTTCCGATTTGCTCGGGGCTATGTCGAGTTAAGGACTCATTGGTTTGATTCGAAGACGAGGGATGCCACGGTTGAGTATAGTGTCTACGTGCTTCATTACTAGTTGAGTTTGGTTATACTCATAAGCAGCTTTATTTATTTTTCTCTAATTGTTTAATTCAGGCCAAATATGTTGTAATTTTACATTATACTTATAGGAAAATGATACTTGTACTTCATAACGTGTACCCGAGAAAATGCCCGAATAGATGTATTGTCCAAAATGCCCTCAATTTGAATCTTTTGTCTTCCATTCTTTCCCAGATCTAAGAGACGAAGGGGATTTGGGATTCGAATACAAGCATTTGAACTCCTGTTGCTAATTTCATGCTAGTAAGTGAAGATTTGTTTGATTATGTTGTGTTATAAGGCAGAATTTGATTAATATGATGGTGCTTAAACTATCAGAAATTGACTGCAAAATACCATTTCTTATTCCTTATCTATAGTAGTATACATTAGTGGCTTGTTCTAAGGACCAGCAATACTTAAAATTTTTCACAGAAAAAGGAAAAAAATTAAATTCAGGAACAATTACCTGCTTCCATGGTTGCGGGCCACGGGAATCCGTACAATGTGGGTCGCCGAAGGTGGTTCCTTCACTCCTCAACCGGATTCACTGGATTTTACTTACCAAACCGGGGTCTTACACTGGGCAATGCGGGCTGTAAAGATTCCTCGACGGGTTTGGGTTAAATCTCCTCAGCCGGCCTTTCTTCTGTCGCCGGAAAACTCGTCGTCATGGTTCGCCGGAGATGGATTGGGGATGAGGCGCTAGGTTTCCAGGAGGGAGTGAGGGAAGAAAGACTGAAAAGCGTGAGAGCAATGTTAGGGGTTTGGGGGTGGGTGGAGTAGTTTGGGGGGTCAATTTCTCGCGATATCTCGTCTCGGGTTTTCTCTTGGGCAATATATCGAAGTACATGTATCACTACTCAATTTCACCATCTTTCCCTAAACTATTTTTCCCCCAATCACAAAATACACATTGATAATATGGTCAAATTACCCATTTCTTTTGTAAAAGGTTCTTTTACAAATAGAATTTTCCATTTGTGAATGATGATTAATGGTGGGTTAATTTCTGCCTCTCTCTTTTTTTCTTTTTTTTTTTTAAATTATTATAAGCCAACGACTAACATCACGCACGAGTTAGGCCAAGGGTAATAACTCAAGTAGTAAAGAGTAGTCTTTATTAGGACGGGATTTTGAGTTCGAGCAAGTTGAAACTCATAGAATTAGTCATTAGAGAACTTCTAAATTATAATCCACTCTAAAAAATACTCTAGTATTTTAGGGGGGCTTATCAAGAATTCACACGTGTATTTTGAGGTCTAAATTAAATAATAGAAGGAAAAAAATAAAAAATACAAAGATAATAGAAGGTCTAAAAATACTCTAGTATTTCAATTAAATAATAGAAGGTCTAAAAATACTCTAGTATTTCAATTTAAGAAATGAGTAATAAGCACGCGCCTTGCTAAAAAGATAAAGCATACGTATATGTATTTGAAGTAATAATGTTTTGAACTTTATTAGGATAATTGATAAAAATATAAGAAAAGAATGATAATGGTGTGATGTCAAGCAATCTCTATCGTAGAGTAAACTAATAATACAAATATTAGGTGCGTCATGAAATATCAAGCACGTCCAATAAAAAAAACTAGGTTGCGGTAGCATCTCATTATTTCTTTTCTTCTTTCTTATTATTTCTAGAGTGACCAATATAAAATGTGTATACATGTGTGTGTGTAAGGAAATTAGTCTGCAGTGCCTTTATACCACATTTTTCCCACCAAAACTATTAAAGTATAGGTTATTTTAGACTTTTGCTTAGATCGTTAGGTAAATTCTACAGTAAATTGTATGTTGGATCTATATTTGATCTTATGATGGATGTGTAAGCTATCTTCTTAGATATTTTGATGGAATTATCTATATTAATGTTTTTTTTATTTTTTAATTTCAAAAATTTTTAACATATATCTTATCCAAGAGGTATTTCTTAATTTGGATGAGACTATTTCTCTTTTAACGGATGCATTGATTTTTAATTATTTTTTATATGCTTTTAAATCGAGTCGTTGTCAGGTTAATTCTTTTATATATAATAATTGTGGTTTAACCAAAGTTTCATAGTCGAAAAAATTCTTATTACAGTATCATCACAGAGAAAAATAAAATATTTATTTTCTCAAGAGTCAGGGTTTAGGAAGGGCAATGGGTCGGGTATCTCTAGTACCCTGCCCATCAAAATTCTTTTTTCCTGTACCCGTACCCATCTCCACTCAAACTGGAGACAGTTCAAGCCTAGTAATTACCAATATATTGGTCTATTTATATACCTATATATCTTTATTTTTATTTTTTAGTTAATGAATAGTATTATAAACACAAGCGGTGTCTCCAATGTAGAATTACAATTGCAATTGAAATTACTAAATTTTTTTGATAAGTTTCATTGTCCTTTGACTTTTCAAACCATTATAATTTTTTGTAAATATTTTTATTTTTGACAAGAAACGATTAAACATGCCATGTACGGGTAAAAATTATGATAATCTTCCCGAGCTGTTCTCAAGTCAGGCCGATTTTCTTTATTCCATCTCTGACATAATTACCTGTTTAGTCGGATATTCTCTGTCTTAATAGCGTTAGATACCAGCGGGTGTCGAGTTTAAAGTTTTTTATTATCCGACAGCAAAAAAGTTGAGGATGGATAGATGATGGCAACGGGACGGATTCGGGGCGGATCGGCCCCGCTCCTCCCCGTTTATATTATCCGCCGCGCCCCGTCACGCCCCACCGCCCCAATTATTTTGGGTCGGGGTTCGGGTCGGTTCAGGGTAGCAAAACTGCCCCGTTTAGAAATTTATTTATTTATTTATTTTTTAAGGATTTGGCGATGATTTTTGGGGTTCCCATGCTACAAAAATTTACCAACCACCCTCAAAGAATTTTTTTAAAATAAAATTTGGGGTTTTGCAAGTGTTTATTCCTTTTTTTATTTTTAAAAAAAATTTAACCGGATCGGGGTGACCCCAACCCGCCCAACCCACGGGGAGGCATTTTTCTGCCACGTTCGGTTCGGGGCACTGCGGGTATTTGGGCGGGTCGTGTCAAATTGCCATCCCTAAAGATGGGTGGGGTAGAAGCGGGGTGAGTTTTTTCCTTTTTTTATTATTTTTGAATATTTTGTTTTTAATATTAAAAAGTTAAAGGGTATTATGGTCATTTTTATAAAAAGTTAGCAGAATAGTAATAAAAAAGATTTATCGTATGAATTTATGAAATATTGGGTACCTAGGAGGTAAAAAAAAGGTTACGGAACTAGTCGATTCTTAACTCAAAGGTTAGGGATGATTTGTGAAATTAACCCTTACCTTCGTCCCTAACCTTTGAGTAAAGAATCGATTGGTTCTCTAACCTTTTTTTATCTCCTAGGTCCCCAACCTTTTAAAAATTCACACGACATGTCTTTTTTGACTGATTCCATCAATATTGCAGTTAACTTTTCAATAAAATTACCATTATTGTCACACTCCCACTAAAAATATCCCATATTCTTGAATTATATATATTAGTTAACAAATTCTATAGCGGAAGCTTCAATACAGATAGCAGGGTCGGGACGTACAAAACAGTCACATTGCTTTTGCCTTAGATGGTTTAGCATTCTATAAGGCTAATTACTTAAGCTAACAAGTTGTTTAATTTTAAAGAATCATTTCAACTCAGTTTTCAATAAAATGTAAAGAACATAATGAGTTATATTAATCGGTATATTTCATTGATTAACCTAGCCGAGACAAACCGTTAGGAAGCCTTTAAATTGAAAGGTAAGTTTCTAATCAATACAAAGTTACACACTTATCTTGTTTTGCATATCATAAGCTACAAATATATACGTCTATAGACAGGTGGCATACTTATTAACACAAAAGGGATGAAACTCATAAATTGTTTTAACTATAGAATGCATTCTTGTAGTAGATTCAAAGGCCGTTTTCTAATACATGCAAAACTCTACTCCCCTTCGCGGACATGCTCCAACTCATGGCTTGCTTTCCAAAGGTCATGACTTCAATTATCTAAAATTGTAGAAAAGAGAAGTAAGTGCTAAGTACCCGATAAGTAAAGAAACCCCTTTGATTCACATTTTATTTGAGATATTCATTTTCAAGAAAGCCATGGAATGCACAAAGCTTTTGAATGCACAAGAGGGCCCTATCACTAGTTAAACTACTGCCCGTAGCGAGCGTAAGATAGGGATGGCAATTTGACCCGACCCGTCTAGATACCCGCGGTGCCGCGAACCAAACGAGGCAGAAAAATGTCGTCCTACGGGTTGGTGGGGCGCTATCCGCCGCCCCGTTACGGGTCAGGAGTCGGGGCGGGTAGGGGTTGTCATGATCCGCCCCGATCCGTGTAAATGTTTTTTAAAAAAAGGGAAGAAACACTTGCAAAACCCCAAATTTTATTTTAAAAAAATTCTTTAAGGGTGGTTGGTAACTTTTTGTAGTATGGGAACCCCAAAAATCATCACCAAATCCTTAAAAATAAAAAAATAAAAAAAAATTCCTAAATGGCGTAGCGCCGCCCCAAACCGCCCTGACCCGAAATAATCGGGGCCGCGGATAATATAAACGGGGCAGGGCTGAATCCGCCCCGTTGCCATCACTAGTGCAAGATTCATATCATTCAATATTAATTCAATCATAGCTATGTATATTCAAGTGGATCTACATTTAAATCCCAGTTGACACCTATTGGAATTTCAAACAAAGAGCGAAGCAAATATCATACTAATCGTCCCCCATCTCGGTATCATTAGATGACTCTTAGTATGAAACAAAGCAAAGCAAAGAAAAGACAAGACGGGTGGAGCATTAACTAGTAATCCAAATGCAATAATTCAATCTTTCTTTATAATACATCAAAATCCATGTTCATTTCATTCAATCAAAAACCATGTTTATCTTATCAAAACTTCAAGAATGCAAAAAAAGAATCAAAGTATTAGTTACTCACCTCTTTAACCTTGATTCTTCCAAAGGTTTCTTGAGATCGGAAGAGCAAGTGCCCTCAAAACTTTCATTTTCCTTAATCAAAGTTGTGTTTCAAGTTGGATTCCTTATATACGTAAAGAGGGATCTTTTTCAAGTGCAAAATTAAGTATTTGATAGGTTTTAGGGGTTGTTTTTCTTTCCTTACCATGTTTGGACGAATTTCCTTTATGAATGGCTTGAACTTCAATAAGCGCCAAGACAATTGCCCTTGATATGGAAGTATGGACATGGAGAGGGAGAGTGAGGGATGATAGGATAGGTTGAGATTGATAGAAAATCTCCTATCTATTCTCTATTTATAATTGTCTGGATTTAGTTATTTTTAATAAATTATTAAGTTCCGCGAATCGGAATACGACATGTGGCGCGATATGGCACCATATGTGTCAATAGGCGATGCGGTGATATAAGGTTTACTTGTTTATTGCTCGAGAAGTCCTTATACTTTGTGTTATCTTGCAAGTAAGTCACTGCACTTTGGTTCATGATCGTACATTTAGGTTGTCATGTTTTAGATCATACTAGTTAATAATCCCATTCTTACTTTGGGTGTTATTTGAGTAACAATCTTGAAATCTTGCCATTCAAGTAATTATTCAATCATCGTCAAGATAGCGACCACGTTGTCAATAACTATACAATAACCATATTCTAATTCAGTCATTGTCAAAATGACAATCCCATTGTCAATAGTCTCATTTCAATTTTAGGCATTCGTTTGAGCGACAACCTTGTAACCTTGGGACATTACTGATACAACTCAAGGGGCTATTCAATCATCGTCAAATAACGATCATGGTTGTCAATAGTTGCATTCTAATCCTTGGCATTCATTTGGGTAACAATCTTGTAACTTTACAATTGATGCAATTCAATTCGATGATGTTTTCATATTCTAATTTTTAGTGTACATTTGAGTGATAATCATGTAACCTTACAATTGATACAATTCAATATAATCATGTTGTTACATTCTAAGTTTTTGGCATTTATTTGAATAATAATCTTGTAACCTTGCTATTCGAGTAATTCTCCCATCATCGTCAAAATAACTATCATATTGCTTAATTCATTGCTAAACTTTTGTGGGATGTTACAATTTACCCCTTTAAAAGAATTTCATTCTCGAAATGCGTAATTACCTGAAAATTATTTAAGGTATGTATATGCATATTTATATTTGGTTTTTTAGAATTCGTCAAAGTCTTGGGATGGAAGGCACTTCTTTTCATTTATCTTTCATAATATCATTACATATATAGGTTGC
The DNA here is from genome assembly GCA_963692815.1 of Nyctanthes arbor-tristis. NCBI lineage: Eukaryota > Viridiplantae > Streptophyta > Magnoliopsida > Lamiales > Oleaceae > Nyctanthes > Nyctanthes arbor-tristis. The sequence goes on from CAVNYN010286736.1 coordinate 74,287, forward strand.
TTTCTTTTCATCAGTACATAAATTGCTTCCGCTATGCATTCTCATTTCTTTTACCATTAGGAGCGTGTGTAGCACTAGAGTAATAAGTACCTAAAATCAAATTTATTTTTCGTCCTTAACATATCTAACCATAAGCTCTCAAAAATCAGGTTGAGCAAATATTCAAAGTTTTAACAATCCAATTACCCAAAATTTTATTCAAACTTTATTCAAAATGGGTTAGGACTGCCAGTTGATTATTCAACTAGCAAAGCTCAACTCCTTCAATGGTACTCTTTAAAAACTATTTCGACTCTATCTTTCAACTTCAAGCTAGTGTTCCATACTTCTTTAGTTAAGTTGAACTTCAAATTTTCATTTTGAGCTTCAAATCAAATTGTAAGGACTAAACAAGTCAAGAAGGGAAAAAGATCAGTTTTAGAATTTGACACGATAGAGCGACATGGGCACGAGAAGTGCAAAGTAACAAATAATAAAGAACTATAGAAAGGTTGATGTCTCATGAAATTAACTAAACAAAGTTGAAGGGAAAACAAGCGGAAAAATGAAGTCAATCTTACATAAGTCCATTGTCAAGCAGTTAAGGTTTTCTAAATTGCAAAAAGTACCATTGTCAATAGGTGATGACCAAACAATCTTAGGAGCTCAATCAAATGGTAACAAAAGGCAATAAAAGTAATAGGGGGCCAAATAGGATTTCCGAGATGTCAAGTAGACAATCAAGGATGATCAAAAGTAGGTAAGAGAAAGAAAAAGAAAGGAGAAGAAAAGAAACAAATTCTCACCAAATTTCAATTTTTCAAGTACTACAATCAACTCATATATCAAAGGCATTTTGAATAACAAATAAAATAGAGGGACATTGACACGAGGAAAGTTAACAAGGAAAATAACAAATAATCTAGAACCATAGAAGAGTTGATGTCCCTTGTAATGAAACCAAATTGAAGAGAATGGCGGCGGAAACATGAAGTCATTTGTCAAGCAAAAAAGGTTTTAGAAATTGTGAGAAAAACCATTGTCGATGGGCAATAATCAAACAATCTCATGGATTTAATCAAATGGTAACAAAAGGTATTAAACAAAGGCATATAGTCAAGAAAAGGCAATAAAAGTAATAGAAAGTCTAAATGAGATTCCAAGATTTCAAGTAGACAATCAATGATAATCAAAAGTATGTGAGAACCAAGAAAAAGAAAGCATAAGGGGAAAACAATTTTCTTCCAAACTTCAATTTGACAAGGACTAATATCTAGTCATATATCAACGGAACGTCTTTTCTAAGGAGTTTCTATTTTTATCAAAGAGAATTTTCATGGTTGAACTATTCTTGAAAATAATACATGACAAAGTTTAGAATCAAGTAAAAAGTTAACAAGAAATTAAGGTCTCAAAATAAAAAAGCTATTAGTATCAAGCAAAGAGAAATGTTTCCAAGCTCAAGTACAAAGCAACAAAATTATTGTTGATGGATAAAGTGCAATGGGTATATTAAGAATATATGCAGAAAGGGGATAAGGTCAATCACTTATAAGTAAAATGGTAAGGAAATAAAATTGTCAGGCAAGCAATACAAAATGAGTATTAGGTTCTAGCAAAAGAAAATAAGTGATTCAAACAATTAACCTGAATAAATTTTTTAAGGGGGTATGGTCCTTTTTAGCAGGAACTGAAAACATATTGTGTCAACAATTTTTCAGTAGTTCAAAGGATCACATTATGAATGGCAATTCTTGGCAATTTAGGGGGGGTGCAAAATTACATCCAAAAGAAATCGGGTTCTGCAAAGCAAATTCTTGGTTTGGAGAACATTGGAAATGTTACGTAAAAGAATAAGTGTTTAAAGATATATTAAAACGACGTGCAAAAGTTTATCAAGACACAACAATGAAGGAGGCAATGGATTAAATCAAGGGCATAAATGAATAATTTTTTCATGTTTCAAGGATTAAGCAAATTTGTATATTGCCTTAGAGCATTTAGTAATCAATAAAAATCATAGATCACGACAAAAATTTGAAGCAAGTTGAATTCAAGTTACTTGCCCTGTCTTTGCCATATATGTTTATTATTTATTCAATTTCTAGATATCAAATCAAGGGATCAAAATATGACTAAAATCCGACATTGCTCACGACTAAGTTCTGTGGGTGTCAATCATTCTCGGACCATTTAATCTATTAGTCCCATTACGATTAATTGGGTCATTAGTGATCCATGAGTTTAGTTCACGGCTCAAAATCGGTTACCATAGATTATTTAGCAATTAAACTCTTAACCAATTGCTTTTGTGAAATTTCTTGGATATACATCAATAAGCAAGACTTAAATTTTTCATAAAACGAAACATCCATCTATTTCCTTAATTATCCCAAAATTATACTAGAATGAATTTATCAAAAAAAATGGAAATGTAATGGTCATGTATTACTTAAGGATGCGATTCACAGAAATCAAAGTTCGGTCTGTGTACCAGTGGGTCCCACTACGTGGTCAAAGGCCAAAGGAATTCAGGAGTCAATAACGAGATTAGTACAAAAATTCAAAAGTCAATTTCAAGTAAAAAAATATTGAAGACATGGTTGGATTTGGAGGTAAAATAGCTAAAAGAAATCATTTTTAATTGAAATAAGGGTCAATCATGTGGAAGAAATAGAATTCAGAGACTTAAAGGAGCATTAAATAAGTCTTTTGGGTCGATCGGGGACAACTCAAGAAGTTCAAGGACTTAAGTGCAATTTTCAGAAAAAATCTGCATAGCACCACCTTTAGGCATGGTGCGCCTGGACCGGCCTTTCTGCTAAAAATAGATTGCACGGTACGGGGGCACCATTCCACCGGTGTGGCCGCACTGAGGAGCATATTTTTTTTTTCAAATAGAATTTTTAATAAAAAAAACTTGATAACCGTAATTCTTTGGTTTATCTTTATTCTATTACTTTGTAGGATTTATTTTCTCATTCTTTCTTGAGCTGGTAAGATCAAACTTTTCCAACTTTTAACTCTCTCAAGGAAGATCAAATCCTTACTAAAGGAGTTTACACTTGATTTCTATTCCCTTTTTACCATGTATCCAATGAGTATATACTCTACTAAAAAGGCGTACAAATTATTTATACACTTAGTAAATAGTAACTTACTTGCAAGCCAGTTGGTCGATGCCTCGCGTGGAGTAGATTATGTATGTAGTGCCCTCTTGAACGTTGCTTTGATGCCACTCTTGTCATGCCCCCACTAATAATATCCCATATTCTTGAATTACATATATTAGTTGACAAATTCTATAGCGGAAGCTTCAATACAAATAGCGAGGATGGGAGATACAAAACAATCACATTGCTTTTGCTTTAGATGGTTTAACATTCTATAATGCTAATTATTTAAGCTAACAAGTTGTTTAATTTTAAAGAATCATTTCAACTCGGTTTTCAATAAAATATAAAGAACACAACGAGTTATATTAATCGGTATATTTCATTGATTAACCTAGCCGAGACAAACAATTGGGAAGCTTTTAAACTGAAAGGTAAGTTTCTAATCAATACAAAGTTACACACTTATCTTGTTTTGCATATCATAAGCTACAAATATATATATATATATATGTGTGTGTGTGTGTGCGTGTCTATAGACAGGTGTGCATGCTTATTAACACAAAAGGGATGAAACTCATAAATTGTTTTAACTATAAAATGCATTCTTGTAGTAGCTTCAAAGACTATTTTCCGCTACATGCAAAACTCTACTCCCGTTCGCAGACATGCTCCAACTCATGACTTGCTTTCCAAAGGTCATGCCTTCAATCATCTACAAAATTGTAGAAAAAAAGAGTGAGATAGAAAGTACTCAGTGAGTAAAAAAACCTCTTTGATTTACCTTTTATTTGAGAGATTCATTTTCAAGAAAATCATGGAATGCACAAAACTTTTGAATGCACAAGAAGGCCCTATCACTGGTTAAACTACTACCCGTAGCGCAAGATTCATGTCATTCAATATCAATTCAATCATGGCCATGTATATTCAAGTGGATTCATATTTAAATCCCGGTTGACCCCTACTGGAATATCAAACAAAGGGTAAAGCAAATACCATACTAATCGTCGTCCATCTCGGTATCACTAGATAGCTCCTAGTATGGAAAAAACACAAAACAAAGCAAAGCAAAGCAAGGACAAGACAGGTAGAGCATTAACTAGTAATCCAAATGCAATAATTCAATCTTTCTTTACAATACATCAAAATCTGTGTTCATTTCATTAAATCAAAAACCATGTTTATCTTCTCAAAACTTCAAGATTAATGCAAAAAGGGAATCAAAGCATTAGTTACTCAACCCTTTAACCTTGATTCTTCCAAAGGTTTCTTGAATTGTTGACAAGTGCCTTCAAAACCTTCATTTTTCTTCATCAAAGAGGTGTTTCAAGTTAGATTCCTTATATATGTGAAGAGTGATCTTTTTCAAGTGCAAAATTAAGTATTTTATAGGTTTTAGGGGTTGTTTTCTCTCCTTACCATGTTTGGACGAATTTCCTTTATGAAGGACTTGAGATTCAATAAGGGTCAAGATAATTGCGCTTGATATAGAGGTATGGACATGGAGAGGGAGAGAAAGGGATGATAGGATAGGTTGAGATTGATAGGAAATCTCCTATCTAACCCTCTATTTATAATTGTTTGGATTTAGTTGTTTTTAATATATCCTTGAGTTCCGCCAATCAGAATACGACACACGGCGCGATATGGCACCATATGTGTCAAGAGGCTATGTGGCGATATAAGGTTCACTCGTTTATTGCTCGAAAAGTCCTTATACTTTGTGTTGTCTTGCAAATAAGTAACTGTACTTTGATTCATGTTATTTGGGGTCCTTCTACTTATTATGATCGTACGTTTAGGTTGTCATGTTTTAGATCATACTAGTTAATAACCCCCCATTCTTACTTTGGATGTCATTTGAGTAACAATCTTAAATTCTTGTCATTCAAGTAATTATTCAATCATCGTCAAAATGGTGACCACGTTGTCAATAACAATATTCTAATTCAATCATTGTCAAAATGACAACCACATTGTCAATAGCCTCATTTCAATTGTAGGCATTCGTTTGAGCAACAACCTTGTAATCTTGGGACATAACTTATACAACTCAAGTGGTTATTCAATCATCGTCAAATAACGATCACGTTTGTCAATAGTTGTATTCTAATCCTTAGCATTAATTTGGGTAACAATCTTGTAACTTTGCAGTTGATGCAATTCAATTCAATGACGTTGTCATACTTTAATTTTTGGTGTTAATTGGGTGATAACCCTGTAACCTTACAATTGATACAATTCAATAAATCATGTTGTTACATTCTAATTTTTTGGCATTCATTTGAGTAATAATCTTGTAACCTTGCTATTCAAGTAAGTCTCCCATCATCGTTAAAATAACTATCATATTGCTTAATTCATTGTTAAACTTTTGCGGAATGTTACAGTTATACCCTTCAACTTTTTAATGTTAGAAACAAAAGATTTAAAAATAATAAAAAATTAAAAAAAGAAAAAGCCCAACCACCACAACCATCGCAAGAATTGTAGCCGGAAATGACAGCAATCCAGCGGCCAAAATAGGGGGTGAATCCTTCCATTTGCTGCCAGAAATGAATCCCTCCAAAAATGTTATAAGAGACGACAACAAACTGGCAGCATTTTTTGTTGCCAGAAAACAGCAGCAAAATGAGCGAGAACCCCATCCTAAGAAATGCTGCAAAAAAATCACATAATTTTTGGGTTGGGTGCATCTCTGGCAGCGGGAAACAGCATCATTCTGGCTGCCATTTTTTACGGCCATTCTTGTGTTGGGAGAGAGTAGGGTGGGTTTTTTTTTTTTTATTTTTATTACTTTTAGATCTTTTGTTTTTAAAATTAAAAAGCTAAGGGTATAACGGTAATTTTATTGAAAAGTTAATGACAATATTGAAGGAATCAGTCAAAAAAGACCTATTGTGCAAATTTATAAAAGGTTGGAGACCTAGGAAGTCGAAAAAAAAGTTGGGAACCTAGCCGATTCTTAACTCAAAGGTTGGAGACGGTTTGTGAAATTGACCCTATAATATGAAAATAGATTTTAAGTTAATGAGAATTATAGGGTATTATTATCTTTTTAAGTAAAAAATATTAGCTCACGTAAAAAATATGAAATTTAAGTTTGAAATTGTCTAGTTTGAAAGATTAGGATTAAATTGTACAATAAGATGAAACATCATGGTTAAATTGTGCAAATTTTTCCTTTCAAAATAGAAAAGAATAAAATAATAAAATATGACATCAACCACAACGTCAGCGATTTGAGCGAGAAAACTTGCTTAGACTGGTATTGATTTATTTATATAAATAGATATAGATTGTGATAATTTCACGATAATTTATTTCTAATTTATTGTGATATATAAACAATACAATTAGGTGGATACGGGATTGAATAGATGTTTAACATTGTCTTTTTCAAATTGTTTAAGGTAAATATGTGCCGCCATGTGAAAGGATTAGAAAAAATTATGTTTACCACTCCGTCCAGCAACCATTTATAAATAAGTTTAAATTTGAAGTTTCATATACCCATCAATACATAACTAAGCTATTTTTTGATGATGACACGGCATAAGACTTCTCATGGTTTTAATTATTAGTAATTAAAGCCTGTGGCTTAATTAGGTGACTATATACAAATTTAGAATCCATTCATAAACAAGCTCCACTTGTAAATAAGGTTCTAAAAAGGGTAACACATGGAAAAGTGCCAATGTCGAGTATTGAGCCTATGTGTCTCTAGGCGTATCAATGCATGATAAAAGTGCGATTAATACGTGATAAAGCGTAAGGCGTGGGAAGCGTGGAGCCCAAGTTTTGAGTATAAGCGCTGCGTAGACGTGGCTTAGGTAAGTTTGTTGGAACACAGCTTGTAAATAATAGCTAAACACACCCGTAAGTATTTCTAAAGTTTCTTATTGTTACATCTCAATTTATTTTGTGATCTGACGATGTTTGGGATTAGCACCTTACAAAAAATTTGAATTGACTGAACAATGCAACGTGTAAAGATTTTGATTTTCTTTTATCAGCATATTGATTGTATTGGCTAGTTTGCTTCGATTAGTATTTTGCCAGTTTGAATAGATTGAACTTTTATGGTATACAAAAGATCTCATCTTTCCCTCTTAATTGGTACGTCTTAATGTAACTCGTGTTTCATGTGTTTTTGATGGCGTCTATGTACATGTGTGATTGAGCCAGGGATTAATTCATACGCAGCAGGCCTTTGTGGAGTTTATTGCTTTGTTATTTCCAGTCTTTATTTTTATTCTATCTTCATAGTATAGTAGTCCTTTTCTTTAATTACAGTACAAGTTCGTGGTCAGGACAAACTATTCATACTCGTTTCTATTATTGATAAGATTGCAGCCTTAGTTGGCCGATAGCATGGTGATGTACCACAAAATCAGCATAGAGAGAGTCCAACTGGTAATCAGGCACGTATATATGAACCCGTCGGTGGAGCTGCAGCTGCTGATCCCCATAGGCAGCAACCTGGAGTTGATTTTAAGCCCCCTTGTTTGATTCCGAGTCTGATGAGATGAGGTAACCCATGTTGACAATCCTTTTAATGGAGACTTTAAAATCGAACTTCTAGAATTTCATGGTGGGTTGGATGCTGATGACTTTTTGGATTCGTTATGCGTTATTGATGATCGAAAAGTTCCATTGGTTACCACGAGATTTTGTAGTCGTGTGACTGCTTGGTGGCAACAATTAAAGAGTACCCGTGATAGCCAAGGGCGCTCCAAAATCAATCTTGGCCAAAGTTAAAAGGGCCTTTCAATTATTCTCATATCAAAAATTTCAAAATCTAAAACAAGGGACACGATCTTTTGATGAATATTCTGAAGCATTTTTTCAACAGATGGCATACGCTGATGTTATTGAAAACAAAGATCAATTAGTTTCACGTTATGTTAGAGGACTACGAGTTAGTTAATTATCAGGATGTATTAAATCTTTTTCTCATGCAATTGTGTCTGAGGCTCATCAACGAACATTATTGATTGACAATTAGTTCGTCATAGTTCGGGAGTTCCTTCTACATCAAATACAGCCATAAGTATGTGGTCGAGTAAATTCTTCTTCGACTGGATCTTCTCAGTTCATTGCACTTGCTTCTACAGAGCCCAAACTCCATGTTCATTCAAAAGCTTCTTCTCGCCCTACTAGTGGTGTCCAATGTTTTTCTTGTAGAGAATAGGCACATTGTCAATCGGCATGTCAAAATAAATCTAAATGTGGTGTTTATTGACAGGATAAATGGATGAAATATATGATGGTCCACTATTTTTGATGTCTCTAACGATAAGGAGACGCCAGAGGAGATTTTGTCTAGAGATGTTGGACCATGATCACTTGTCATTCGACGTCTTTATCTATCCTCTTGTGATGAGACTCTCAGTGCAACTCTATTTTTCTCTCTATTTCTACTGTTAATGACAAGGTATGTAAGTTCATTATTGATTCTGGATCATGTGATTTCTATAGACGTCGTCAGCAAATTACCTTTGCAATCAGTACGTCACTATTCTATTGGCAATAAATATAAAGGTAGTGTTTGGTGTGATGTGGCCCCGATGGGTACATGTCATATACTATTGGGTCGTCCGTGGCAATTTGATCAAAACTTTTTCATCCATAATGGCCGCTTGAACATTTACAGTTTCCTTCATTCGTATTGTATTACAACCTACCCGAGACTTCCACAAGAAGCTGCACCTCTAGAATATTCGTTACTTGTTACCCGTGGACGACAGTTGAATCAATTGTTTGAGACACCGACCAGCTTTATCTTTTGGTTGGGTGTGAACTAGAATCATCTTCTCCCATACCGGATAGTGCTGCTCCTTTACTGCCTGACTTCTCTGATGTTTTCCCCTCTGATATACCATCTGGACTTCCGCCATTAAGCGATATTCATATTGATCTTATTCCCAAGAGAAGTGGTTATTGGCACATATGCTTGGATAGCCTGGCTATTAATAAAATTATGATACACTATATCGCTTTCAAATTCGTTGCCTTGACGATTTATTGGATCAATTAAGTGGGGCTTCTGTTCTGTGTTTAGTAAATTGGATTTGACGAGCGGTTATCATCAAAAATGGATTCGACCAGGCGTCGAATTGAAAACTGCTTTCAAAATTATTTGAATGGCTAGCTTGTAACGCCCTTAGGACTTTCTAATGCCCCAAGCACTTTTATGAATCAGACTCTTCGTCCACTTCTTGGCACTTGTGTGTTATTATATTTTGGTGGCATACTTATTTATAGTAAAATAGAAGCTGAATATCTTGAACACTTACGATCTGTTCTACTTATTCTTCGTGCTGAAAATATTTTTGATGCTCTAAGAAAATGCAGTTTCTTGCAGCCAGAGATTATTTTTTTGGATTATTGCATATCTACTGCTGGTATTGCAGTGGATGAATCCAAAATTGAAGCAATTACTACTTGGCCTACTCCAAAGACTTTCGGCAGTGAGAAATTTTCACGGCCTAGCCTCGTTTCATCGTCAGTTCATCCCTTATTTTAGTTCCATTATGGCCCCTCTAACTGATTGTTTGCGTGCTACATCTTTTGTTTGGGCATGCAGAAGAAGCTGATTGTTCATTCCAGCTCGTTAAAGAACGGCTATCTTTAGCTCCTATTGTTGCTTTGACAAATTTTGATGAACCATTTGATTCACACTGTGATTCTTCAAATGTGGGTATTGGTGTTGTATTAAGTTAGGAAAGACGCTTCGAAGCTTATTTCAGTGAAAAACTTACTAGTCTTCATAGTCATTTATAGCACTTATGATGTGGAATTTTACTAGCTTCTATTATTTTGCTAGGGTTGTTGGACTTCGAATATTTCTTTGATTATTATTGAGAGAGTTCTCTCCGTATTCTAATACAATTCGGTATTTTCTCATAGAAGATCAATGAGTTGTGTTAACTTCATTCATTCTATTACGCTTCCCTACATCAGTTTTGGTGATATGTTGAGAAAGAAAAATGGTGTGAGTAAAGTCTTGTGTAAGTCTATAATATAAATATATATATATATATATAGACACACACAATATTACAATTTATAATGTTTCAATTTTTCTTACCAGTGAATCTTAATTTACATTGCGATTCACGATTTAGTGTGAAATCTCAAAATCATTTGATATTTAATATATAATTTTATAGCGAGTATAAGCCTTTATAGGATATGACTGGATTGAACATTGCAACGTGTAAAATTTTATTTATTTATTTTTTTATCCATATATCTTAATTTACCATGTGATTCATGTAGGATGTGACAATGTTCAAGCTTCCTCTTGGGGCCATTAATTGTTTAATCTATATACATATACATATATATATATATAATGGGAATTAAGTCTGCGGTACCTGTCTACTGCAGTTTTCCTGCCTAAAATGTATTAGTGGGGGTATTTTAGACTTTTTGTGTGCTGCTTGTAATCCTTGCGGTATAGGCTAAAGTTGTGCTATTCATTTCTTTTTCTTATGTGTTTCCTTCATCGATTGGACTCTTTACCATTAATACATATACATACATACATATATATATTATTATATATATAATGGGAATTAAGTCTGCGGTACCTCTCTACCGCAGTTTTCAGGCCTAAAATGTATTAAGTGGGGGTATTTTAGACTTTTTGTGTGTTGCGTGTAATCGTTGCGGTACAGGCTGAAGTCGTGGCTGTTCATTTCTTTTTCACATGCGTTTCCTTCATCGATTGGACTCTTTACTATTAATTAATAGTGATAGTTAACGAATTGGGGAAAGGGATCACGTATTTCCTTCATTGGCTGGAATTTCGAATTGGAGATAAGTGATTCAATGGAGCGGTCGCTGCTATGTTTCCTTTATTTGTTCAATTCAAATTTGTCTCATCTCTTATTATCTTCAATCAATTTGGCCTTAATATTTCATTCTCTTATTATCATCTTCTTGGCTTATCTGATCTTTATTTCAAATGGAATTGTAAATATAGGGCAGATTATGAAACTGTAATTTAAGTTGTATTTGTTTCATTGTTTTTAAATCAATGCACAATGTCGTTTGTATAGCTTATTTGTGTCTATAATATAGATTCTCCCATTCTCATTCTCTCATGTATTCATTTGATAGTCTGAATTGTAATTTCAATGCCTTCCATTATATTATAATTCTTCCCTCCTGTTATGATACTATACAAGTTAATTGAATAAAGTTTAAATGATTACTTTAGCTTGGCAGATCCAGTTCTTAACATTAACTATTAAAAGTAATATCGTATCGGGTTAAAAAATATGAATGAAATGCAATCTTTAAGTAAAAGTTAAAAAAAAAAAAAAAGCCGGATTAATAAGATATGGTCTAAATGTTCACTAATATCTCATTTGAATTATTACAATCCATTTAAACCCATTCAAATTTAGCGAGGAATCGTGTATATTTGATTTGCAGCATGCTTTTCTTTTTTCTTTTTCTTTTTCTTTTTCTTTTTCTTTTTTTTATCATTTTTAAGAGTTTGGGCAAATATAGCTAAGATTTCAATTTAATGATATATTAAGTTGCTTTTTATCAAATAATATATATGGATAATTTAACTAATGATTTTGTTTATAAAAATGTTATATCTTATTCATGATTGTCTATGGATTTGTTTGAGAATTATTAATGAAATTTGTTAATTATGATCAACAAGATTAGTCCAATGAAGGAATGATATAGTCATTAACTATATAATGGACGGATTGCAAAAAATACGCCTACAGATAGGCTGCTTATTATATATACATGTATATGTGTCATTCATCCATGTTGGGTTTTAAAGGTTGAGATGGGGGTGGATGTTGTCTGGATGAATGTCAAGTGTATATGTATGCATAATAACCTTCCTACTTGTAGGCGTAATAAAATTATTGCAATGGTTGCGGTATCTATATATCTAGCTAATAGAAGGAAAAAATTGAAGGGAACAAAATTGAGGAAAAAGAGTGATAAAGAAAATTAGCAAAACAAAATCATAATGTGCAATTTTGAAAATAACCCATACCCTCTATGCACGAGCAACTACCGGTGCAAGTGCATTGCAGTTACATGTGGTAATCATATAGTAATCACTTTTTCATACTAATACTTATAAATAATTTGTTTTGTTAAACGGGTGATAATCTAGTATGTATAATGATGAATTATTGTTGACTTCTTCTGTTCCTCTCCATGATTCATTTCTATGTTCAGGCTGTTTGACTCTATTATTCTTTATGCAGTAACATATCCCATATAATAAACTTCCCCATCAAAAAAAGACCCCTATCTCATATAATAAGATTTTTAAAAAGTAGGAGATAATGTACAAATACAAGTAAATTTGACCAAAGGTGTAGATTATGCATTTTGGGAACATGTCACTTGATTTAAAAAAAAAAATCTAAGAGTACTGAAAATTCAATACTTCGGATAAATAAAAAGAAGATGAGTGTGTACAAGGTCTTTAGAGTATCGAATTCAGTACTTTCAGAGTATTGAAATTTTGTTGAAAGGTGATCATCATATGATTCTGTCATTTTTTGAGTGGTTGGAAAAGGGTAACACGATTGCAAATTAAAATGGATGATTTTTTGGGAGACATGGGTCATGGGCAAATATTGCAACAAAGTAAATGGACATGGGCAAGAAGTTATTAAACTGTACACTTGCATATATATATATATATATATATTTGTTAAGAAACACATGTGAGTCTATCTACAGATAAGAAATGAGAATAAAAGAAAAAAATTTTGTATTTTAGGAATATCAAAAATACGGTAGACCTGATCAATTAAAAACTTATATATGTGTTTAAGGGTTTCAATTTAACAATAAATTAAGTCATAAAGATATATATATATATATTAGCTCTTGAATTCACTAATCTTATCTTTTATATATATATAAGGAGAATTATATTCCCACCATAAAAAGTGATAATCACACCATATTTTAAATGCACCCCAATTGAAATCTGTTTTTTATATCTACACGACAATTGAAATTACTAGCTACCTTACAATTAAAAAACCTATGAAATTATAGAACGAATACAGGTCTCGACCACCATCTTGCCGGCTACCGGCGCTCCTTTTTCTTTCTCCATGCCCGCTCCACGCCGCAGCTTTCCGGCATAGAATTCCATTTCTTTGTCTAGCTGCCCTAATCTTAAACAAGCCCATCAAAGAAAACAAAAACAAAACAGAGATTTCAAAATCAAAACTTAGGCCTCTGATTCTTTCCAAGAAAAATGGTTATGAGATTATAATTTAAAAAATTGTTGTGGATATATAGTAATTTAACAGCATGATTGTTGTTGACGAAGGGAAACACAAATTCACGATTTCCGATTAGCATTTTTTATCCATTTAGTACTCCGTTAGTTTCTTGGACGAGTTGACATAATCTGAACTTCAAGAAGGAATTTGTGAAGCAAACTTTTGAATGTTCATAGTGCAGTTGACCGGATTGTCAAATTGAAATATATTTTAGTGACCGGAAAACGGGATCTCCGGCTTCTGATAGCGAATTGGTAAACCAAAGTGGTGCCTCTAATAAATATTAGAAAAGAAAAAGTAATTTATAGTGGTGGTTATTTTGGTCATTTTAATTATGGTTTATCTAGTAATATTAAAATTGTGGTATGATTAGTAATTGTTGTGGTAAAAATATAATTCCCCTATATATAAATATATATTAAAATAAGATCGGAAGAGCGTCGTGTAAGTTTTTCGGCCAAAATCTCTATCCTACTTATATATGTCTCTTTTTATTTATATTTTATAATAATTATAATAATATATACAGAACTTATGTATATTTTTATTTTACACATATGTATAATATATGCATTCCTTAATTAAGCTCCAATTTAATCTCTAATATCTTTTATTTTATACACAGATATATATAATATGTAATTATAACTTATTGTAATATATATACACATATTCTCCTGCTTATATATTCTTTTATTTTATATGTTTTCAATCTTATATACACATTCACATATTAATATATATTACATATACGTATATAAGTTAGGAGATTGCAAGTTAATATCTAATTTTATATTTTTTCATATATATATATATATATACTATACACATTTCTAATTAAAGTCCAAATTAATCTCCACGCTCTTTGTTAGCCATTAGTTCCCCCCACCCCCGAAAAGGTTATCCATTAGTGTGTGCTATATCTATTCCTGTTAGTTTTTACGCTATATTCAATGATTTTCTATTTCTTCAAAATTCTAATAGTTAACTAACAAATTTCAAGTAGTAGGTTATTAGGACTTCCTTGCCTACTTTTGAGATTGATTGCATCATAATAATAATAAATTAAAATTAAATTAGTTTTAAAACTTTTACTTTAATTCAATTACCCATACGTTGCACGGAATATGATAATTAGCAAAAAAATGAATGATAATTTGAAGAACTAAATAGTCACAATTTTATTGCATATTACTCGATCATATATATATGTTACTAATAATTATAATTTTATTGCGTACAATTCTTTCACTTGGTGCAAAGCTAATTAAAATGTCATTCATAAAACACAATACTCTTAACTAATAAAAATGATAATTAATGAGGAACTTTTTAATATAAATTTATCACATTCCTTCTCTACCACATATTTTTAGAATAATTATTTTTCGCATATATCCTCATATAGTGTCATAAATTCTCCAAAAAAATCACTATTCACTTAATATATTTTAAAAATTCTAAATTACACATCATCCTATTTAAAAAAGACCCAAGGAAAGCAATATTGCAATAAAGGATAAATTCTATATAATTTAACCATAACATTAATTTTTAACTACTTTTCACTCTAAAACGAATTAAATTTTTTTTTTGTTCTAAAGCATCATCATCGATTATTATTATTACTACTGTATCCACTTAACTTAAATTTTTACCAATATATAGGTTCCCACAAAAAATAATAAATTACATAATGCAGTAAATATATAGCCATTGGTTTTATGACATGTGCTTTATGATGTTAAACTGAATTAAAGTAAAAGTTTTGAAACTGATTTAATTTAACTTACTTCTTATTATTATTATGTCATTAATATCACGGTAGTACTTAATTGAAATGACAATGAATTTTTAATAACTCAAGATTTGAAATTTGTCTATCAACTATTAGAATTTTAAAGAAATATAAAATTTTTGAAGATATTCTAAAAACTAATAGAATAGATATACTAAATACTAATGATAATAAATAATATAAGATTGCAGATTAATTTAGAGTTTAATTAGGAATGTGTGTGTATATTCGTGTGCGTGTGTATATATGTGTGTGTATGTGTGTATAAAAAAATGATATTGGAGATTAACTTGCAATCTCCAAACTTATATATGTTTATATAATATATATTAATATGAGAATGCGTATAATATTGAAAGCATATAAAATAAAAATATATATAAGCGGGAGAGTAGATATATATTTATATTTTATTTTTTTTTTTGAAAATATCTCGACTAGAAAATTCAAACTCGAGATATAACTTTTATTATATATATTATAATTGCGTATATTCTATATATGTGTATAAAATAAAAATATATATATAAGATATGAGAGATTCATTTGAAGCTTAATTAGTTGGAATTGTGTATATATTATTATTAAAATAAAAAAATAAGCATATATAAGTAGGATAGTGGTTTTGGCTGGAAAATTTGTATATGACCACTATCCTACTTTAATATATATATATATATGAAAGATAAGATAAGATATGATAAGTCACATGTCATAAAAGCTATGACTATATGTTTAGCACATTACTTAATTTATTTATTTATTTTTTGTGAGAACTTATATATTGGTAAAAAATTAAGTTGATGGGATATAATATTAATAATATTTGATGATGATGATTTAGAATAAAAATAAAATATTCTTATGATTCTTTTTAGAGTAGACAGTGGTTAAAAATTAATGTTACATGTATATCATGGAGAATTTATCTTTTGTTGTAATATTGCTACCATTGAGTCTTTTGAAATATGAGCGTGAGTAATTTAGATTTTTTACAATGGATTTAGTGAATAGTGATTTTTTTTTAAAAGAGTGTATGGCACTATAACAGGAAATGTGAAAAGTAATTTTTCCAAGAATATGTGGTGGATAATAAATGTGTAAAAAAAAGTCATTCTAATAAATGAATACTGTTCATGTAAAATGTATGTTGAAAATTCGTAAATGTACGGGTCGAATAGTAATAAAGTGGACAATGAGTCCAGGTTATTGTTCCCACAAAGAAAGATTCAAGTACTGAACACTCAATTCACGCTCTAGTTGAAACAATCACAATTTTGAGTTTGTTGTAAAAGTAAATAAAATAAATAAGAATAAAAATTAAGCAAACTAAGAAGAAGTAAATAATTTATGAAAGTTTTCTTCAAGATTGATGTGAACTTAGGACTCACAACTTCACCACCATTGATTCCCCTAGCTACCCATTCCTTGATTCAACAAAAATCAATCATAGTTAATGATCGAGTTCACGTAATTAATTAACTACTCCTTTCGAAGTTAGCTAATCCTATTAAATTAGACCCTCTCAACTATCTCTAAGTGAGCGCGTTAACAACCCTCTTAAGTGCATTAATAACAAGAAACTCATGCAAATATCCTCGAAGTTCAATTTACGTGACTGCACTAACCACAAGCAAATCTCTTTTCTTGTCTAAATTAATGTCCTTTATTTCATGCATTCCTCTTTAAAGTTAAACACAAACCAATAAAGCCAAATAAGTGAAAGCCATACAATACAACGATAAAGAATTGACTAGAAATTAACTTTTAAGCATTGAATCAACAAACAAGCAACTAAGGTTCACAATATGGGCTATATTGTTCGTCCCAAGAAAAAGAATTAGCTACTCATAGAATTAATAAAATTAAACATAGGAGAGTAGGAATCCATCATCGGGTTTTGATGAATAAGGCTGGAGAAAAAAAGAGTATTGCACCAATATCCTTCAATCCAAGACTTTTCTTCAAAAACCAAATCCAAACTTGCATAATAATCTCAAAGAAACTAACTAATTTAATGTATATGTGAATGGTCTCCATGAATACTATGTTAGACCCCTTTTATAAGGTTCAAGAAAACCTAAGAAAAAGGTAAAAATCGTGCATAAAATTTACCATAAAAAGAATCCTAATTAAACTAGGAAAAAAGGAAAAATCGCGAAAATACTTCCACCGGAAAAAATCTGATAGCGTTAGATAAATACGGATGCGGTTTACCAGTTTACAATAAACATTTTTTCAATAATAATTTATTAAAATTTTAAACTTTTTAGAAACTCAAAGCCCATAGATTAAGGCACTATTATGCATAATCTTTTTCTAAATAGATTAATATATAGGCATGTATTCTCAATTTTTTTCACGAAGTAACTTATGTAGTATTATCTTTCTATTTCTAAAGTCATATTTTCAATAGCTCTTAAAAAAGGAATAAAATTTCAACATTTTCTAAATGATAAATATCAAAAAATTATAAAATCAAATGTTCTTTTTCCACATTGTTTCAGGAAAAAATTAATTTATTTCGATCGTTTAATTAAAATCAGTCTGATGACATTGAACTGTTAGCTTTTTCAGTTTGATAATTGATCTGGTTTTTTGAACATTTGCGAATATCGGAATGACACTGGAAAATAATTCTACGGTGTGAGATAAAAACGGATAATGTTCAAAATAAACTTTTTCTCAATAATGATCCATTAATATTTTAAACTTTTTGGAAGCTTAAGACCTAAAAGCTAAGGCCTTATTATGCATAACCATTCTCTAAATAGCTTAATATAGTCATGCATCCTCAATTCTCTTCACTAAATATGTAACGTGGGATTCCTTTTCTATTTCCAAAGTCACATTTTCAATTGCTTTTTAAAAAAAGAATAAAATTTCAACCTTTTTATTTAAAAAAATTATAAAATTGAACGTTTTTTTCACATTATTTTAGGTAAAAATTAATTTATTTCAATTATTTAATTAAAATCGGTCCGATAACCTTGAACCATTAGCTTTTTCAGTCCGAATATCAGAACATTTACGAATATTGGAATCAATTTGGAAAACGATCTGACGGTGTGAGATAAAGACTGATACGTTTTACAATAAACTTTTCTTAATAATGATCTATTAAAATTTTAAACTTTTGGAAACTTAAGACTCATAAACTAAGGTCCTATTATGCATAACCCTTATCCAAGTAGCTTAATATAAGCATATATCCTCAATTCTTTTCACTAAATAACTAATGTGATATTCTTTTTCTATGTCAAAAGTCATATTTTCAATTGCTCTTTAAAAAGGAATATAATTTCCATTTTTTTATACGGTAAAGATAAAAAAATTATAAAATCAAATATTCTTTTCCATATTAATTTAGGTAAAATTAATTTATGTTAATTATTTAATTGAAATAAGTCTGATAATCTTGAACCATTGGCCTTTCTAGTTCGATGCCTGGTCTGATTTTCTGGTTTTCTGAACATTCGTGAATACCATAGTTAATTCGGAATACAATCTGAAGGTATGAGAAAAAGACGGATACAGTTCAATGGTTTACAATAAACTTTTTTTTAATAATGATTCATTAAAATTTTAAACTTTTTGGAGACACAAGGGCCATAAGTTGAGGCCATATATAAAGTTTTGACACGCACATTCATTAATATATGTGTTCTTTTCACTAAATAGTCAATGTGAGATTCCTTTTTATGTCAAAAGTCATATTTTCAATAGCTCCTAAAAAAAATAAAATTTAACTTTATTTTAGGTAAAAATTAAATTTGTTTTTAATTATTTAATTAAAATTAGTCTAATGATCTTAAATTGCTAGCTTTTTCGATTCGATGAAAGGTCCGTTTTCTAAACATTGGCCAATATTGGAACCAATCTGGAAGTTATCTGACAGTGTGAGATAAATTAAAACAAAAAATTAAAAAAATTGATTGAAAATAAAATTGTTCAAGATAAAGTGTAGAAAGTTTAAATATAGAGTGAGAAATATTTAAAAAAGTTTTTAGACAAGATGAGTTATATCAGAGGAAATAAGAAAAATGTGGATAAAGAAAGAGAGATATTTTTAGATAAATTGAAATCTGATTTGACTAAAAAATATTGTGATGATAATAATAAGTTAAATTAAGTAAATCTATATCTTTAAATAATATAAAAAAGGGAATGAAAAAATAAAAAAAAAAGGAAATGAAAGATAAAAAGGGATTCTATAAATTAGTAATAAATTAAAATGGTAAATAAAATTAAAAGTAAAATAGAAATCAATGATCAAGATTAGTAAATGAAACCAATGGCCAATATGAGATATCCCGATTTAGCAAGTGCTTTTGGGCGTAAAAAAGTGAAATGGAAACTACCCGGCTTTTAAGCTTGTTAACTCACGCGTCAATTTCCTTTGGACGGCATTTCTCTCAAATGGGCTATAAAATGACTGGAAAATCACTACGTTTGGCTACCTCATTCATTTTGTTGGGAAATGACTGGAAAATCACTATGTTTGGCTACCCCATTCATTTTGTTGGAGAAATGACTGGAAAATCGGGCCAAGAACTTGGTCTCAACTCTCTTGCCCTCTTTCTTGTAAGGAAAATGCTTCTTTGTCTTATTTGCTTACTTGTTAGGTGATTTGATATGTAAAATGTGATTTTTTTCATAAATGTCTAACCTTGTTCTAAAATTTTAATGGTAAAAAGATACATTTTCACACACACACCAAGTTATCGAACAAGTAAGCAAGCGGGCAAAATTAAAAGGGAAAATAAATCTTTTTTTAGGGGGAAACTTATAAGTAAATTTTTGAAGAGGTATTAGTAAGGCAATGCATTGCATTGTGTTGAGGGTTGTTTAGATGAAGAAATTAGAAATTGCTTGAGTGCCAAAAAAAAACACATGATGTCAAGTTTTCATCGAAAGATGGGGCAAATTGGGATAGTAAATCTAGATTCTTTAGACTTTGCAATTGATCAATCTCAAAATTCAAAGGACCTATGAAACAGATCAAAACTGAACTATTAAAAAAAGAAATAATCAGTTGAAATTGGTCTACAGATAATCTTTAACATATAGACATCTCTAAAACTCTGGCGTAACATTGTTTCAAACTTTTCTGATCGTCTTCGGCACAATCGAGTTGAAGTGAAAAGGAAGACTGACTGAAAAAGGAGTGATAGTGTCGAGAGGAGTATTATTGGTGAAGGGTTTAGTAAGTGGACTCAATCATCACTGTTTGGTTGTGCACATACTGTTGACGTCCACTTTAAGCTTTTACAAAGAAAATAAGTTGCTTTTTCAGGCCATGTACCGTGTTGTTTAAGCTGGACAAACATTGTTTAGGGCATAAGAAAATTATTATTAATCTCCACTTTTTTTTTTTTTTTTTTAAAGAATGACCAAAATAAGCAGCACGGGTACAAGATCTTGTCCTCCAATTAATTTCTAGTATGTTTTAGTTAAGGTTGTATTATAAAGTATAAAATTTGATGAAACTTGAAGATAAAGTCTCAAAGGTAATCAGAGTTTCTTAACTAATTGGTAAGACGACTACAATTTCAAGTATTAACGAAATGTGTGTCCTGCTTTTAGAATGCTCATTTTTGTTCAACTTACTTTGTTGTCAATTAAGTTTAAAAAATTGAAATTCCAATGTTTGACAATTGTTTTATAATTAGTATTTTAGAGGTCGTAAAGCGTATGACGCCTTACCACACCTCGAGGTAGGTACAAAAATACGCAGTATATGTCTGACAAGATGCGATAAAGTTTAATGCAGTGCATGCCTTGAATTTACTTAAATGTGCCTTTAAAATAGAAATTTAAACTACAATGCAACTTAATGATTAAAATTTTAACCGTTCTCGTCCGTTTGGCAATCATTTACAGTTGGACGTGATTATGATTTGAATTAAAATTCAAAATTTGCACAAAATGTTAGTACTTATCAAGCTACATTTGTACATTATGAAATAGGGTTGGATTAAATGATATATACGTGTTCAAAATATTAATTTTAATTCTAACTATAGTCACCATCTTAGTTACTAAAGAATTTTCCTCTCAATTGTTCAACATTTGATAATAGAAAACGAGTTTGTAAAGTTGCACGTATTCTAGAAATTTAGGACCCATGTTCATCACATATTCTCCTTTTTTTTTCATGCGGAAACCAACAAAAATAATATAATATTAATAGGCTACCGTAGTCCAAAAATTGGAATGCTACCTAACATTTTTTCTTTCTTTCACGTTTCATTTCATTTCATGTTCAAAATCAATATCTACCCCACTAAAGCAAAAGTGTTACGAGACTTGGTCAACCTTTTCATAGATTGCTCACTTAACCCACAAACCTAGTTATCTTGTTGCATATTAGTGTTTTTTACAATATCATCCATATAAACATTACAAACAAATCACTTCATTTAAAATACTTGTAACTTGCAAAACCAAGGATGGTTACACATTACACGTCTTGATGGTGTAAATATGACGCAACAAAATATTATAACTCTTTAAAACGTGTTTTCTTACTTTTAACATATTAACGGTCAAAATGATTACTATATTACTTTATAAGCTAAAAATGTTGTTGAGTGGGTGCAAGAAGTTAGAGGTAGTCACCATTTGCAGATCTAAAGGTCAAGCTTCCATAGTTCCATTAGGGTCCATAAAGTATAATTTAAAAAAGTCTCTACCAACTGATTCAGCATGTCCACGGGTGCATTTTGATTTTGTTTATATTTTAGAATTCAACAATTCCCTTCTCTATTGAATCCCGATTCTATCTTTTTGAAAATTTCGATTGAATTCTTTCTTTTGTGCTGCATTGCAACAAGAGAACCTTTTACATAAGAACAAACAATAACGCAAAGATTGGGGATGAACTTGTGAATCAAGTCGTACGGAATATATAAAACTGTATAAAAGTAACTTCTTCATTTAAAAAATTATAAATGTCACTATATATATGTGCAACAAAAGGAGAACAGAACAACACTGATCCTTAGCTAGTGACCTCCAACTCACTACAACTCTCTTTTTGCACCCAATTCCATGGGACTCTTTTTCTACATCTTCGCCGTCTCCCTTCTCTTCTCTCCCATCTCCGGTGAGTTACAGAGCGATTTTCCGGGGAGAGTTAACGCCAAATCGCTCGGCTTTCGCAAGGAGAAACTCACCCATTTCCGGGTCTACTGGCATGACGTCATAAGCGGGAAAAAACCCACTTCCATCCGAGTCGTTAAGCCGCCGCCAAATTCAGGACCCTTGGGTTTCGGTACCGTAAGCATGATCGACAATCCGTTAACGAAACGCCCAGAAATGAACTCCACGTTGGTGGGAAGGGCCCAGGGGTTTTACGCTCTGGCTTCGCAAGAGGAAATCGGGCTTCTGATGACGATGAATTTTTTGTTTACTCAAGGGAAATACAATGGAAGTACGATTACGGTGATGGGTCGGAATGCGGTCTTCAATGAGGTGAGGGAGATGCCGGTAATCGGAGGCAGTGGGCTTTTCCGATTTGCTCGGGGCTATGTCGAGGCAAGGACTCATTGGTTTGATTTGAAGACGGGGGATGCCACGGTTGAGTATAGTGTTCACGTGCTTCATTATTAATTGATTTTGGTTTTATTTATTTTTCTCTAGAAATTATTTTTGTTTAATTCAGACCAAATATGTTGTGATTTTACGTTACACTTCCTGCCAGCTTTCAATTATTATTATTATTATTATTATTATTATTATTATTATTATATATGTCGACGAGTTCTATAGTTTAGTGTATGATAATTGATGGTTGATATACCATTCAAGGGTCAATTTTCGCCCCTCTCTCCTCCTTTTATTTTTCTTTTATAAGTTTTATTAGAAACCAACAAGCAAATTGACGAGCAAGTTGAAACTCATAAAATGTCACTAGAGAACTTCTAAATTCTAATCCGCTCTTTAAAAAAAAAAAAAATACTCTGATATTTTAGGAGCTCAATTAAGAATTCGCACGTGTTTTTAAGGTTCAATTTAAATAATAAAAGGAGAAAATTCAAAAATACAAATATCTTACTTTTCATTTTCAATTTAAGAAGCGAGTAATAAGCACGTGCCTTACACGTTTTATATAAATAGATTAATTACATATATGTATATATATTTGAGGTAGTAATGTTTTGAACTTTATTAGGGTAATTGATAAAAATATAAAAAAGAATGATAAGGGTGTGATGTCGAGATGTCGAGCGATATCTATCGTAGAGTAAACTAATAATCCCAATATAAGGTGCATTAGGAAATATCAAGTACGTCCAATAAGAAAAAGTGGTTTGCGGTTGCATTTCATTATTTCTTTTTTCATTTCCTATTATTTCTAGAGTGAGCAATATAAAATGTCTGCATATATGTTCAAACATTGATATAAATTGTAAATTTGTAGTACATGCAACATACAAAATAAATTTGTAAAATAATTTTTTAATAAAAACTAAATTCGTAAATGATGTGAAAGTCAAAAAAAAAAAAAAAAAGGAAAAGGAAAGAAAAGAAAAGGAGTTGCTAAACATAATTTCAGTCTAGATGATATTAATGTTTAAATAATAAAGGATGAAGCTCAAATATCATTTCCAATATATTTGCTTATCAATTAAATTTAATCACGGCTTCATGTATTTGACGAGGAAAATGATACAAAAGATTGATAATCTTTCAGCACTCACAGTGAGACGATGAGTGTTGTTGTGACACTCACTGTTTCAAGTGAGTGTATGTACATACGCCATGTGAAACGATAAGTGTTAGTAGTCACCATTAGTTGCAGCAAATTACTAATGAAAGTATACAAAATGATGGTTAAAATTTGAAAGATTGATCAATATTCTTAGAAATTGTGATCATCAGTATCATAGAAACAGCATTATTTGACTCTTGGAAGAAGACTCTTTGATGTTCTTACTTTTATGGGTAGATAGTCAAGAGTGAAGAAGGACACATTAATTTTGCACTAATAATCGGAGCCATGACTATTCATTTCTAAATATAAGATTCCAACTAGGCTCCATCTAACATATGTATTACAAATTACAAATTATATGATTTGAATTTAAATTCAGATTCTGCGCACGGTGTTAGTACTTATCAAGCCACATTTTTACCTTTTGAAATATGGTTTGATTAAATGATATATACATGCTCAAAATTTTAATTTTAATTCTAACTATAGTCACCATCTTATAATTAGTTACTAAGGAAGTTTCCTCTCAACTGTTCAACATCTGATAATAGAAAACGAGTATATGAAGTTGCAAGTATTCAAGAAATTTAAGGCCCATATTCATCACGTCTTCTCCTTCTTCATATACAATCTAATATAGATGTGTCCGGATTTGTGCAAGAATGGACGAATATATGCTGATTTTTTGCGTTACAAGATTTACACATGATTTCTGACTTTTCATATTACTAGTAGGAAAAACGTGCGTTGCACGTTGTGTTAAAGAATAGTATGTACAATTAATTTTCAACTATATTACCTTATGGTGTTAATTGAGAAAAAAAATATATTACGTTTTGATGACTGATAAGACTAGTATCTCGTACATTAAAAATTTGATGATGTGTTTATGTTGTCTCCATACTCCGGAGCTGCAAATGTAAAAAAAAAAAAAGAAAGTTAATAAAAATTAATTTTTTAAATCAATTCACTACTACAAAATACGACAATAGGTGTCGGTTGTATTGATGATTAGGCGTCGGTTTTGAAGGCGACGCCTATAGGAGCGATGTACATTGTAAAGGTATATGCGTCGGTTATTGGACAATACCTAAAAGTCACAATAGACGTCGGTTTTTTCAAAACACCGACGCCTAAAGTTAATTTTAAAAATAAATAAATAAAATAAAATAAACAATAGGTATCGGTTGTAGTGTTACAACCGACGCCTATTATATACTTTAGGCGTCGGTTGTAGTTAAAAAAAAAACCAACGCCTAAAGACAACCGACGCCTAAAGTCAATTTTAAAAAAAAAAAACCACACATGTGCGAGAGATATTGGTTCCAGTAATACCCACATATTCCTTCCACAATTTCATCAATTTCAATACCACAAAACGCAAAGAACACTTAAAAGCAACTAAAAACCCAGAACATTTCAAAAATTAATCTTTTTAACATGCAAACAAAAAAACCCAAAAAATCTCATGCGTAAACATATAGATTCCCAGAAAATAAACCAAAAAAATAAAAATAAAAACCCAAAACATAATTCTAAACAAGTATCTAATTAGAAAGCAAATATCCATATATTATTATACACGTATTTTCTTCTATGGGTACTTACACAAAGTTATATACATATATAATATAATAGAAAAATAATTTTGAGAGTGAAAAAGAGAAGTGGGTTTCAAAAGACAAAGTGTGTGTAATTTAACTTACTTAGAGAAAAAGCTGAAAAGTTATCCCCAACCATAAAATTAAAATGATAAAAGAAGAAGATTCAATAATACACGCATGTGCAACTATAAATAATAGCCGTATTACATTCGAGGAACCAACGCCCATTGTCATGCAAATTCAAATTCATTTGAATTGAATTAGAATTTTCGGCGTCAAGTTGCATGACATTGGGCTTGTGTACAATTTCAAAATTTTTGAAATTTCAAAAATTTTGAAATTGAGGAACCGACGCCCATTGTCATTTTCAAAAATTTTAAAATTGAAGATAATGGGCGTTGGAACCGACACCATGGAACCAACGCCTATTGTCATACACATTCAAAATTTAAATTTTTTAATATGACATTGGTTCCTCTAAGAACCGACGCCTATTTTTTAGCGGCTGTAATACACGTCGGTTCCTGTCGGTTTCTAGTAGAAACCGACGTGTATTGTGTTGTGGAAATTTTCAAAAATGCCACCGCATTTTCTTTGATCGTTGGGTTTTTAGCAAATCAACGTGTATTTCCCATTTTTATTGTCGTTTCTGTTATAGTGATTGAATTTAATAGTAATTGTATATTATTGTACCTTTGTTGAAGTAATTCTTTGTATACAATATTTTTCGTGTATATCATTCTCATCGCAGTAAATTTGTCAGATTTGATGAACACTTTGGTGGTATGCATAGAGATTCCCCTTGAATGTGCAACATATAGTTGACCATGAGAGAAAACATGTTGAGGTAGATATAGGGCAATATGAGATATTGTTTGTCCTTGCACTTTATTTATCGTCATTGCAAAACAAAGATGTACAAGAAATTGCTTTCTCTTAAATTTATTTGGATATCTCTCATCATTTGCTAGACTAAGAGGTATTCTAAGGAGTAAGACTTGCTTCTTAGCATGTTGACCCGTTGTAATTTCTGCGTGTATGGCATTATTTATTTATTTATTTATTTTTGAAACAACGTGTATGACATTATTACTGAAAGTTTTGCATCTCATTCTTGTTCTGTTGCAAAGTCCATTTGATCTATCTAAATTCCTTAATAGCATAATTGGACAGTGTTTTTTCAAAATCAATTTATATGGTGGAACTCCATTTGGCAGCAATGTGTTAAAAAATTCTTCTTGATAGTAAGCATTTGTGTCATTGTCTACTTCATCAAAGCTTACGTATTCCTTAGGTTCTCCAGAAAAAAATGTCTATGAGCTTTTCATTCAAATGATCAACATACTCATTTTTTGTTGCCAAAATTACTCTATTTGTGATAAAATCAGGAGATTGAAAATGTTGATCTAAGTCTGGAAAAATGATGTGGATTAATTTTAATTATGATGAATCTTCTACTTCTTCAATGAGCATTTCTTTTGGGAGCGAAATGAGATCTTCATCTATCGTGAGTTCTTGTACATTGCCAACTCTTAAAAGAAAATTTGCAAAATTCAAATCACTAAGAGTGCCTTTGATACGAAAGGATGGAAAAGAAAATATTTTCCAACTTACATGGAAAACATTTTATCTAGGGGAGGTGAAAATTGATTTCTAGGGAAAATTAAAAAATTTATGCATAATATTGTACCATGAAATTTAAATTTCATTTCCACTTGTGAATTAAACACGCAAAAGTTAGAATTTAGATAGAAAATTGATATTTTTCATGGAAAATATATGCAACCAAACACACAGTAAGTGATCTTATATCTTTAGTAAGTTTGAATTTCTCTATTTTGTCCGATAGATACCTCACCAAACTGACATCTGTTGTTTTTTGTCTTGTAGCTCAAGGTACAACAGAAAGCACTTGTCGAAAACCACCTCTAAATATAAAAACTTTTCCACCAAATGGTTCACAATTTTCCGTAATATCTCGTAAAGATCTGTTAACTGTCTCTACTGCGAAACGTTTTGCCATTAATGCTTCATCCTATATGATTAAATTTTGCTTTTCTAAGTAATTTATCTTTACCACTTTGCTTTGATATACTACACATGCTTGATTCTGTTGTTTGGAGCAGTATTTCAAATCGTGAATCTGTTGTTTAACTGTTTGGGGGTATTGCAGCTGCTACATCTGAAGTTGCTGTTGCAAGTGCTATTTTTCCTTTACACCTTACATTTGCAAATAATGCTTGATAGAGAAAAATTTTACCAATACCTCCTGGACCATATATAAATAACACACCACTCTTTTCGGCATTTACTCACACTACAAGAAAAGTGGGTTTTTACTACTAGTTTTTTTTTTTTACGACTGCCTATAAACCACTGTTTAGATGATCTTTTACAATAGTAGATAAACCACAAGAAAAGTTCTTATTGTTTATATACCCGTTTGAATATTAAGTGCAGTTAAAAGAATTTTAACAATGGTTTTTACTAAAACCGTCGTAATTGTCCCTATTATTCACCCGGTTGTTCATAACTGCCGTAAATAATAGAGTTTTTACAAGGGCATTTCATGACCGTGGTTAGAAATTAATAATAGTGAAAAATTGAAAAACACTGCAAAAAGGCTATCCGCTGCAAGTTGAAATATTTCACCCTAAATCAGAAATGCCTGAGCCAAAAAACAAACACCAAGTTCCTCCTCGTCTCTCGTCTCTCGTCTCCAACCTGAACCCTTTTTCCCAAAATGTTGAATTCATTCAAACCCCTCTCTCAATCTTTGGAGCGTCTTTACAATCTCGTGAAGCTAAGTTCAATCTTTCATTCTCTCTCTTGAAGCCCTTTTCTCAATCTTTGTAGCGTCTTTTCAATCTCTTGAAGGTAAGTTCGATCTTTTATTCTCCTCTCTCAGTTTCATTGAAGAATCGACGCTTTTTTTTCTTTTTCTTTTTTTCCTTTTTTAACACCAAACTGAAGAATTGATATTAATTGGGCAGAAAATGAGAGGAATAAATGACGAAATCTGTCTTTTTAGGGCTAATGAATACGGGATTGAAAAGAAGAAATTGGAGGTTAAGGAGAGACTTCCAGATCTGTTGGGTCGAATTGAAGAAGAAACTAGGCCTTTGACCACCACCCGTGAGGTCTCTGATTTTCAGATTCTTCTTTGTGCAATATTTTCACTATCATCTGTTAGCAACCCTTAAAATCACAGCAGAATTTCAGCCACAAACAAGAAATAAAATAAGAGAATAATGAAATCTGGAATAATAACTTCGATATTAAGATTCTAAACTGGGAAACCAGCTGAAGTTACAGAAGATAAGGGACGAGAGAGAAGAAATCAAGAGATGAGCAGAGAGAGAACATCAGGGGACGAGTGACGTGATTCTCATTTTTGGAGAATACAAGAAAAAATATCCAAAACTGCCTACCATCCCTATTTCCTCATCTTATACTGCATAAAATAAAAGGATTTAAACGGAAAAGCAGAAAACGTGTTTGCTACTTATTACAACTTCATAAAAGACAAAGTTTTCGAAACGACACCGTACGATGCTTCTCTAATTCAATTCAATTCAATTCAATTCAATTAGCCGTTGTAATTGGCTTCGTCCTCTTCCTCTTTCCCTTTTTACCCCAGTTGGTTGTGATCATTTGTGGCTGACAGCCTCCCTTTCCAGTTGAACCTTGTCCCCAAGGTTCGAAGTCTAGAAATTCCCACGTAGCATTAGTAGTAGAAGAGAAGGCCCAGTGTATCAGCCATTGAAGGATATTTTCTGTATTCCTCTGTATAGTTCTGGTTTGAAGCACTGCTACCGGATATTGCACCGTTTGCCCAGAGGAATCAGCACCAGGCAGAGTAGTAATGGGTACTACTTGGTTTCCCACTTTCTTTTTGAGAAGTGACACATGGAAAATGGGGTGGATTTTTGCCTCTGGTGGCAGGGCCAACTCATACGCCACTGGTCCCACCTTCCGGATGATCTGATAAGGGCCAAAGAAACGAGGGGCCAACTTCTGGTTGTGGGGTGATTTCAGAGAAGATTGTTTATAAGGTTGCAAATTCGGATAAACCCAATCTCCTTCCTCGAATGTCCTGTCAGTTCTATGCTCGTCAGCATACATTTTCATCATGTTCCTGGCTGAAGCAAGATTTTGTTTGAGCTGTTGATCCAAAAGGTTCCTTTCTTGCCATAATTCTTCCACAGATGCTAGGTTGCATTGTTGATATGGACCCAGAGCTAGATGTGGTGGTTTAATCCCATATATAGCCTCAAAGTGACTCATTTTGAAGGGCTGTGCTCCAGGTTTGATAAGAGTATGGTGATCCTGCGATTGGGTTGGTGGAAGGCCCTGAGGCTCTTGAAAACATTCTTTGTACTCCTCCAGTAAAGCCCCAGTCTCTTCAAGAACATAATCAAATTAGAACCGTCTCGATATAATGTGAGAATCTTCGTCTACTGAGTATAGATGTTCTACAATACCATAAGCTTGTTTGAACAGTAAATGTCCAAAAAAGCTTCCATCCATAGTTGTTATCTTCCCTACCTCATGACCATCAGTTAAGGTAACCAACTCTCCTTGATGTTCAAAAGCCATATGCCTTTCTTTAAAGTCCATTAACATTGGAACGAATTGGCTTAGCCAATCTATCCCGAGAACCATGTCGCTTCCCTTAATTCTAAGAGACCTCATAGGAAACTGGAATTCCCAGCCGTGCATCGTCCACATCAGTGGCCTACAACTGCTACTACTTTCCAATGTATTCCCCTGGCCACTTTCACTGTACAGGTATTTGAGGTGTCAATAGGCAACTTCAATTCTTTTGCCAGTTGCTCATCAACAAAGCTGTGAGTTGCCCCACAGTCAATCAATACAGAGACAAGTCTTCCCTTAATGTATCCAGTGATTCTCAAGGTTTTATGTTTTTTTCCACCTGCAAGTGAATGCAACGAGATGTGCAACACTTCACCTTTTACCTCCTCCTTAGAATCTTCACAGTCCTTATCATCTTTAATTTTCAACATGTCCTCATCTTCATCCAACCACATGAACTGCAGGGTCTTGTTGTTGCATATACGCCCAAATGTATATTTCTCATCACACTTAAAACATAATCCTAGTGCCCTTTTGGTTTGTAAATCTTTTGGATAGATAATCTGTGGTTTGCTGGGTATATTCTCGTTGGGTTTAGGGTTAGTATCAGGTGGTTTATGAGGCCAAGGTTTTGCATATGGGTTTAGGCTACTAGAAAGTTTTTGTTTCTGTGTTTTGGTAAGGGCTGAGAGAGTTTCTTCTTGTAGGAAGGCTAATTCATACGCATGTGGAAGGGTAGCAGGTTTGTGCATCTTCACTGTGTTTTTAATCTCAGATTTAAGACCACTTATGAATACAGAAACATAATATGATTCAGGAAGAATAGGAAGGGTAACCTGAATTTGAGACCTCAACTCTTCCAACCTCTCTTGATATTCATTAATGGTGGTAAACTGTTTGATCTTGCTAAAGAGTTCTATAACTTCCTCTCCAGCAGTGCCAACAAACCTTTTGCATAACCCCTCAGAAAACTGAGCCCGTGTAGCATTAGGAAATTGGGAGTTGACCCCATTGAGCGAAACATCTGCTTTTCCCTTCCTATTCATTTCTGTCACCTCTACATCCAGCCCAAGTGAGAAGTCCCCTTTCAGAACGAAATCTGCAATCGCTACTGCCAGAGTATCCTTGGTTCTTCCTGACTGCAGTTTTTTCATGAAGGTTCCATTAATCACCTCCGTTGGGTTTTCATTCTCTGTTTTTATTGTTTCATGGAGTTGAACCAGAGACATCTCCGGTGCCCCTTCCTCTTTGGTTGAAATGGCCCCTTCAACAATGGTGCCTCTTTTCAAATCAGATTTCAGCTCTAGCTCATCGGTGGATCCATACCCGTGGACTTCCTGTTGGATCTGCGGTGTTTCCAGCAACACCTCCGCCCCCTTTAGTGCATTCTCTGGCTTCATTCTTGGATCGCTGGTCTGCAACTCAACCAATCGAACTAGCACAGCCATAATGTCTCTATGATTTTGTTCGATGGTGTGTTTCAAGCTTGTAAACCTGTTAGTAAGTGATTCCATCGCCATTCTTTCCCCAGCAATCTACCACTCTGATACCAATTTGTTAGCAACCCTTAAAATCACGGCAGAATTTCAGCTACAAGCGAGACATAAAATAAGAGAATAATGAAATCTGGAATAATAACTTCGATATTAAGATTCTAAACTGGAAAACCAGCTGAAGTTACAGAAGATAAGGGACGAGAGAGAAGAAATCAAGAGATGAGCAGAGAGAGAACATCAGGGGACGAGAGACGTGATTCCCATTTCTGGAGAATACAAGAAAAAATATCCAAAACTGCCTACTCTCCCTAATTTCCTCATCTTATACTGCATAAAATAAAAGGAATAAAACGAAAAAGCAGAAAACGTGTTTGCTACTTATTACAACTTCATAAAAGACACAGTTTTCGAAATGACACCGTACGATGCTTCTCTAATTCAATTCAATTCAATTAGCCATTGTAATTGGCTTCTTCCTCTGCCTCTTTCCCTTTTTACCCCAGTTGGTTGTGATCACTTGTGGCTTACATCATCTTATTGTGTTCTGTTAGTAATATATGCATTCATATTTTGCATCCAAACTTTATTACATAAATTCATTGAGAAAATAAACAAAGGGTGGAGAGTTCAAAAGCAGAGAACACTTCTAGTCCAGTCACCACTGATGGTGTATAAATGATATTTAGGAGTGTTTTATGGATATAATATAGTGGAAGTTATATAGAAGAATCAACAAAAATAATCAGTTATTTTAGGAAATTCAATCGTGATATGTTGATGTATAATCTGCATTGTGTCACATATGAGCAAAAAATGGGCGTTCTTCAATTATCATATCTTGTTCTTTATTTCACAATGATGCTTTTTGTATGATGTATCTACTTCTTAATGCCTATTTATCTAAATGCATATGGACCCATATCTAAAATTTATTTGTAAGATCTCAAGTGGATTTGCCTGTATCCACAGTAGGGATCACTGGTTTATGGATTTTCTTATCTTAATGAGGAATGAGTATAATTTCTCTGTTTTTAATGGATTGACATTCTAATGCAAAAACCAAATAAACTTAAAGGGACTTACTTATAGACTCTTGAGCTTGTGATGAACCTAACCATGGCTAAATCCCCATTGAATTTGTAATGCATTAGTTTCAAGTTAGTGAACCTCATGCACTTAGTTTTCGCATTAGCCAAAGATAAATTTTAATCAAATTTTAGTTTTATTTAATGTCTTCTACATAATAGTAAAATCTACCAAGTTACTAGTGGAAGCTTTCCATGATATTCTCA
>CAVNYN010286737.1:0-43517 GCA_963692815.1 Nyctanthes arbor-tristis
GATCCACCGGTGCCTCCGACTTATTTTAGAAATTGCTTGGCTCCGGTGTACACAATAACAACAAACAATCAATTGAAGGGAAAAGACGGGTTTGTGGTTGCAGGGGAACTGATTGCAGATCTTATCAGGAATAAGGTAAACAAGAAGGGCGAAATCATGAAAGGTTCTGAAAAATGGATGGTGCTATATGGGGAACTGACCGCGCATCGGATGTGCTGGATCGCCCAAATTTGATCTATACGAGACGGATTATGGATGGGGCAAACCAAAGAAGTTCGAGTCGGTGTCGATTGATGGAGGAGGAGGAATATCCATGTCGCTCTGCAAATCAAGGGAATTCGATGGAGGTTTAGAGATTGGGTTGTCCCTGAGAAAAGCAAAAATGGATGCTTTCGCGGCTATTTTTTCCCGTGGATTACAGACACTGTAATAATTGCTGATGTCAACAAGTATGGGAAGAAGCTGAGCAGGTGTAAGTTTGTTTAGTCACACGCTACATTTTATTCTCTTTACAATTGATGATCTTGCTGTTTAAGTCTAAATTGCGGTGGTTTGCAGATCAAAATTAGTGGTTTGCATATATTTCGTTAAATTTTTCTTAGAACTCCTATTGATTTTTCATGAACTCTTTCATCATCGGCTTCTTGGGACAACAAAATGTTAAGATCGAATTATGATGAATACATGGGACAAAATTTTATTTTTACGAGTCTTTCCAGAAGAGTGAGCTCTTTGACCAAACACCCATAATTTTCAAACGAGGGTAAAAGAGGGAACATTCCCTAGTTGTGCTGTGGTGAAACTAATGAAATTTATTACTTGACTGTTTTACGAAACAATTTTTTATTTATAAAAATAAAATAATTGCGAAATACATTGTCTGTTATGTTATCAAGAATGTCTTAAGATGTTGTAAAACGTATCAAAGAATGTGATTTTGAAACCGTCCAAAGACATTAATTTACAAGTTTGGCTGATTGAGCACAATGCATAAAACAAGTGGATGGAAAACTACAACTAGTCTGATTAAGAAGATAAATAAGGCTTCAGATAAAGAGCTTTATTGCTCATGTGACGGACATGAGACTGTTTTTATTAGATTTCTGTCACGTAAACGGTAAGACTCTTTGTTTATTTCCTTAATAAATTTCAAACTACAACACAAACAAACAAAATATCTCAAAAGGGGGAGGATAGATCATACTGTCCACTAGGTTCGACAAAAAAATAAAAAATAAAAATCATAAAGCTATCCGTGAATTCTTTGCGGGTCCATTGGGATGTAAAGATGGACAAAAGTCCATTCAGCTTGAGAGGATCTCCAATTGGTATGATTCCTTGTGTGCCAGGTCTTCTGTGATGTAATGTAATGGAAAGATAATAATGAATATGGATGCGTGGAAGTTTGGTGATGTGAAAGAGGAAAAAAAAAGGAAAAAAAACAAATTTTTATCCATGATTGTTATTGACTGTAAGATTATTCTAAACTCCGTCGTCCAATAATGTAAATAAAATAATATAAGCGATATATTTGACACTTGATCTGATACTCTTAACTTCAGTTTCTAGAAATAGGTCACTTTCACAATGTCTAGAAATAATAGATCATATATCAAAAAGTGCCAAGGCAGCATCATTTTTACTGTAAGTCATAGGAGATGCCTTTGTGCTCTTTTAACGAACTTTTTAGCAAAAATTATCAAGTGGATAATAATAATAATGTAACGACAGAACAGGACTCCTTACCCTAAATAAGATAGGATGCATAAATAAATCATAATTAAATAATGGTTATTTTTTTTATCTAGAGGCTATAAATAATAATTAGGTTAAAGACACTTGTGTTATTTTAATATTAGGTTAAAGACACTTGTGTTATTTTAATATATATCATCTACGTATACATATAATTAGGTTAATATAAATAACACAAGTTATAACGTATACATATAATTAGGTTAATATAAATAACACAAGTGTCTTTAACCTAATTATTATTTATAGACTCTAGATAAAAAAAAAAACCATTATTTAATTATGATTTCAATCTCGCTTTCTTGCAATTAAGGAACTTCTCTTTTTTGAGAATTTTTATGATATTTTCAACTTTAGAGCATATATTGACTCATATTTCTTTGTCGATCCTTTCAATTGTAATTGCAATTTTTTTGGTAACCTTTTTAGTCGATGAAATCATAAAACTTTATGATTCATCAGAAAATGGCACGATAATGACTTTGTTCTGTATAACAGGATTATTACTCGTTGGATTTATTTAGGGTGTTTTCCACTAAGTGATTTATATGAATCATTGATCTTCCTTTCGAGGAGTTTCTCCCTTATTCATATAGTTCCGTATTTAAAAATAAAAATAAAAAACTATTAAGCACAATGACAAGACCAAGTGCAATTTTTATTCAAGGCTTTGCTACTTTAAGTCTTTTAACTGAAATACATGAATCTACAATATTACTACCCGTCTTTCAATCTGAGTAGTTAATAATGCACGTAGGTATGATGATACTGGGCTATGTAGCCCTTATAATTATAAAATAACAAAATAAATAAGTTCAAAATGTAGAATCTTCCAAAACTCATAAAAGAATTTTAACTTTAAAACTCTGTCTTAAGACTTTTTTTTTTTTTTTTTTAACTACCATATCCAAAGTAGTTTTTTGTAAAGAAACAATGTTACGTTACTAATAGAAGTGAGTAACAATTGGTAGTTTCAAAACAAGTTTTGCCACCATTTACAAAACAAGTAGATGGAAAATTACAAATAAAATGCATGAAATTACAGCTGTAGCCTCATCTATACTTGTACATCTATACTTGCAGCAAAGGACAATACTGTTAGTAATTAAAAGTTTATTTTCTATGTTGTGAACTAAAAGAACAAAAAAATAGAGTACAATTATCATTTTATCCCTATCTATAAGTATTTGTATACCTATCTGAATATCTGTACATGTAATATTGTCTAAATGATATTCCTATAGAGAAGGAATTAAAAAATTTTCAATTGATGACACCCATATTCCAAGGATCCAACATTGTTTAAAAAAAATGGAGGAAGAAACCATCACCAAGTATGTTTCTTGCTTTTCGGGGTAATACTGATTTTTTAACATGAACCATGATTGATTCCTTAGAAAATTTGTCCATATAGCGCCTCTCACAAAATGTGTGATGTCCATTCTCCCCAAAAAAAAGATAAAATAATAGTGTATATGATATATTTGATAAGGACAAGTAATTAAAGACTGATAATGTCAATTTTAACGTCTGATTTTTTTATTATTTTTGAACGTTTTTTAGCAAATTAATATAATAATAATTAGGAACGGACTCAGAAATTTTGATATGACCGAACTGAATTTATAATGGAAATTAGGGGTTGGAAGGGGGCGGGGCCCCTACTCAAGGGTTCAGAGGCGCACCACCTGTTGAAAACTCCGCCGGTATAGCTCAGAGCAACAGTAGAGACGTCAACCCAAGCACAGGCGGGATGCCAGACCGAGCTTACCAAGCTAAAGCTCAGTCCAGCTATCCCCTCAGTCCGTCCCTAATAATAATAACAATAATAACATAAAGTTAATTAATCCAACAAAGACAATAACTCGAGTCCAGTTCTAGGACCAGCAACTAGCACTTCCGTGATGACATCTATTGATGTGAAGGTGGGTTATGTAAGTCCAACAACTGACCACTTATTGATAACAGACAATAATTTATTTATTTATTACTATTTTTTTTAATACATTTATAGAAGACAAAACTAGCGGACGGTGCTGGCGCAAAAGCATCTCTAATATTGTTCTTTTAGTTTTTTCAAAAGCCATCCCGAAGTTTTTAATTCTTCGCCCCATTTATCCGAATTAATCAAGTGGACTTGCCCGTCTTCACCCACACTATTTCCACTCAGCCTAAATTTGAATTTGTGGCCCAAATGAGGGTCGAAGGTCCTAGTAGGCGGTAGCCTCTATACCACCAAGATAGGGAGATTAGAAAAAGTTCAACAAATCCTTTGCTATGCAAATCCTTTCGTTTTTTCTGTTTTTTTTTTCTTTGTTTGTTTTGGGTTACTTAACATTTATGTATCAGAAGTTGGGGTTCCTTTTATATTCTTTTTGCTATGTAAATTAATCCCATTTGTGATTCAACAACTCTTTGAAATATTAACAAGACTTCGTTCATAATATAGTTTGATGAATCTATGTGTTTGCTAATAGTTTTTTTTGAACATACCACATAAGCCTACTCATGTTTCCATAATTGCACTAAAGTTGTACGAAAAACTGAGAAAAATTCAGATACTCTATTACGGTACTCCAGGCCAATGAGAAACCTACACATAGGTTCTTGGGCCCGATCATTGGGACTCTTGAACCCTTGTATAAGTTGTTAATTGATGTAAAGTAGTTTAATAGTATATTCTTGAATACCAGATATTTTCTCAAGAAATTGAAATGACATTACCCAAGCTGTAGAGTAGCAAGTCTGGCGCCCATCACCATATAAAATGGGTGGCAAAGTTCGCACAAATACAACATATTTCAACACATAAAAAATAAAACTTGAACCCCGGTATACTTATTAATTATCAAATCATTACTTGAAATTCCAATAAGATTTTAAGCCCATATTAAGCTTCTCCTTTCGTGTTGAAAAGAGAAATAAAATGAATGCTGAAGAAGTAAAAAAATAAAAATGATATGACTAAAGTATGGCATTCATTACTTTGTGTTGCAAATTATTATAAACAGAGAATAAGCGGTAAAAGTTTACTAATAATGTAAGATCTATGCTGAAAACGATTGTCATATCAAACGGTCAATAAAATCAAGGAAAAAGAACAGTATCACAAGAGGTGAGGATGGCAAAAGAGTTTGGATAAACAAACAGCAACTGACCTTTAAACGCTGGAGAATAGAAACACGTCCTCTACACAAAGAACCCTACATATGGGGAACCAAATAAAGCTAAAGATTGATCATCATTCATCTATCCATTTATAGCCACTAGCCAGCAAGAAAAATATTAGTTTCGAATTTCAACTTTTTAACGACCCAAAACATAAGATGATGATGCCACTTCCTACTATTGTTATACAAATCGAAACGAACCCACTCGAGACAGAGCACGTCCTTTGCCCCACACCCCAACCCAACCAAAACAAAATAGTGTTTATCACCACCTCTCTCAACAGCCCATTGCGGGCACTAGGGATTTTCAAAATCAAATCCTACTGCCTAACCGCACGTCGTCAACTAGTAAAACTTGGGGAAACATCTAAAATCAGAAATTTAACGTCATAAATACTGTCAAAGTTTACATGACATATTTGTACATGCTAGATTAATTAGACAACGAGTACGTTGGCACACGGGATTAATGCGGCATATTCAAATAGATGTCACGCATGCGTTTGGTATGATTTATAGCACTAGACATGTAATTTTATATCATTTCCCATAAAACTTGCTTATCGTAGATGAACGAAGTTGTAACAAGAAATTGTAACAGATCGGCTGACTTGAGAACAATGATGCTGTAGAGGAACAAATTTTTGTTACTCGAGAAGTAACTACTCCCTTTTTTGGTGACGGTGTGAGTTTAATGAAATCATTTCGTTATTTAAATTGATATATATCTTTAAATATACACTCATACATGTTCTCTATCATTAAATAGCTGTTTGAATCTATTTATTTAAATTGAATTATAATAAAAAATTATAATGAAATGAAATGTATGGTGTATATTTAATAAAACTTTGAAATATATAATTATAAATGAACAATTATCAAATCAATAGTCAAATTAATAATAATAGATAAGATTATAATGTGTTTTCAAAAAAAGAACCAAACACCTCGTGAAACTTTTGCTACTCTTAAAATACAAAAAATTCTCTCAATGGACTAGTGGCAGTGGCTCTATGGCATGAGTCGAGGTTGAACACATTTGACTCGTGTTATTTGTACTTTCGAACTTATAAATTTGACATATAATATTAGATATGTAGTCCCTGTCCAAATTATCTCTTCACGTGCGTTCACTGTCACGATGCACCACCGACACTGTAGCCCTTTATTAACCCAACAAATATTATTTTGCTCCTAACATATAATTGAAAAAATCAAATATACATTCCCTCCATCTAAAAAATAGTTCAGTATTTCATTTGAAGTAGTTTCAAAAAATAGTCTAATTATTATATAAAGTATGCATTTAATTTTTCAATTATATATTTGTTCATATTTAATTACTACTTTGATACATATAAATTTTAAAGAATTTAAGGCGTTCACACTTAACACTGCAAATAACTATATCATTAATTAGACATGAGGGTTAAAATTAAAATAAAGCCCATAAAATTAATATTCTAACTATATTACCTATTAATCTTTAATCTATGTAAAAATACTTATCAGACTATCTTTTTAGAATGGAAGACGGAGGGAGTACTTAACTAATTAAAAAATGAACATAACACGGAATTAATGAAAATAACTTCCAGTCTCTCATAAATATATTTTGAGTTTGATAACACAGCATATTTAAATAAAAAATAATTTAAATTCAAAATCCTTCCTAGAAAGCTGTCACACGTAAAAACATGACTCCGTGGGAAATAAGACCAGACAGAAAAATTAATAACAATGGAGAGGAGAAAAAAAGAAAAAAAACCCAAACCTCGGCACGTAAATGACAATTCAAGACATCAATATGGAGGCAAATATCGAGGCTGACACTGTGAGCGCCACCTTTAACAATGGCGGAGTCTCCAGGCTGCCGGCGGCTTTGTTGTCCGCAGTACTGTTCTGTGAATCGGCCGTGGGTGCTTCTGATGGAGATCCGGACGGAGAGCTTGTTGGTGGAGCGGGGGGAGATAACAACGGCGAAGGAGCGGTGGCAGATTTTGGAGTCGGTGCTGGAGCTTCAACTGCCGGAGCAGGCGAGGGAGATGTCTCCGGTGCGGGTCCCGGCGCCGGAGATGGAGACTTACCGAAAAGCTCGACTGGAAGAAGCAAGCTATCGACGGTGAAAATGCAAAGCGGAGTTGAGTCGAGGACTGTGGAAGCGATTCTTGACTCGTCAACTCCGGTGTCCAGGCTAACTGAATCGCCCTCAGTCGTGACGCTCAGATCATACTTTCCGACTCCGTTGGATGCCAGAGTAGGAAGCGAATTCGTCGTCGTTTTCAAAGTTCCAATCGGAGTGTAGCTAGCAAGTGCGTGATACTGTAAGAGCGAAACAACTTCAGCATTCGAAAGCGATTTGAGATCTGGCAATTTAGCAACCTTGAATGCCTCATCATTAGGCGCAAAAATCGTCAATCCCTTATCAATGGCGGATTGATAGAATTTCAGAACTCCTGTTGAAAGAATCAACGACGCAAAAGTTTTGCATCCAGCTTTCTCCAGTAAACCGGTAATGTTGACATCCGACGCCGAAGGAGCCGGAGCAGATAAAATCGCCGGCGCATCAATTGGCGCGCTGATCTCTAGAACGGAAAGGGTGTAAGGCATTTGTTGGACCGACTCGGTGTACGCAGAGTTTAGTTTCGAACCTGGAACCCCAGAGCCGAAGCCGACTTTTCCACCCTTAAGATCAGTAATATTAACAAACCCGAGGTTTCCGGGTGCATTTCCGGTGGTCTGATACAATGTGGTGGATAGAGTTGAGCCGTCGGAGATCTTGTGTAGCTTGGGAGCGTCGAAGTAATCGAGCAAAACGTGAAGTGCCAATTGTTTTTTAACTACGGAAAGTGGATATTTTCCGCTGATGGAAGAGAGGGCGCCATTGGGGAGAACCAAGACGGTGATGGGCTCGCGGCTGTTGATGTCGTCGGCAAGCTTTGTTTGGCTGAGTAGTTTATTGAAGTCGCTGTACTTGGGGAAAGCTTCGAGGATTTTGGTGATATTATGAGCGGCGGCGGCCGGCTTGGCGGAAGAAATGGTAAGCAAAGATAAGGCAAGGAAGAAATGGTAGTATGCAGTCATGGTGGGGAAGAGTTCTGTAGTGGAGTCTAACTGCAAAAACGGGAAGAAGACATGGGCGGAGGGGTTATTTATTGGTTAGTTAACTATGGTTGGGATTTTGTTAACCATGGTAGAGTTTTTGGTTACGTGGAATTGATGAATTTTGAGGGCATGTGAGTGCGTGTGTTTTCGGGGCACAGCTGGAAATAGTGTCCTAAACGAAAGTTTGCTGGCATTATGCCTTCTGTTCTTCTTTTCGTTAAATGACGGAAATAGCCCTATCTTTGACCGTTGGCTTTGTAACGGTTATTTGAAATTTTCAAAGCAAGGGAAATTTGTTAATCCTCCTCGCAAAAATCGGTTTATTTCTGTTTGGACTGAGCAGCAACTCAACTAAAAAATCGTGTTTGGCAAATATTTATAAACGGAAAAATTTCTATTACTCTAAGAGTACTGAATATTTGGTATTCTTGGACATTCAATAATTTACATGTGAGATTCGGCACCTAAATTAAATAACAAATTAGAGCCTTTGAAGTCATATGTACATTCCTAATTGGCCAATCCGTTACTCCTCGAGTACCAGAGCTTTTTTCTATTTATAAATTCAGTTATTTATAAATTGGTTTATAAATTACTACCCGTTATTATTTTCTTATTGTTTGCTTTTGTAAAAAGTAAAAAAAGTGACGGTTTAATTTTTCCTTTTTGACACTACTAGAAAAGGTGCCAATAGTAACAAAATTTTAGTAACAGAATTAGTTCTGTTACTATTAGCAACAGAATAATAACAGAATGTATATAACTACGGAATTAGTAATTGAATTATTTTATTGCTACTTTTTTGTTATCAATGCGTTACTAAATAGTAACAGAAAAAATTTGTTACTATTAGTAATAGAATAGTAACGTATTAATAACATAACGCAGATAGCCATAGAATTTGTAACGGAATCACTTCTGTTGCTAGTTTTTCGTTTCCAATATGTTACTAAATAGTAATATATTAGTAACAGAATGCGTATAGCCGCATAATTAGTAACGGAATCATTTTTATTACTAGTTTTTCATTACTAATCTGTTACTAAATAGCAACGGAAATAATTTGTCACTATCAGTAACGGATTACTAACAATTTCGTAACGAATATGGTTGGAGAAACTTACAAGAACATATTTTATATAAATTATGGAGCAACATATTAAAAAATATTTATAGTAGCCTAATGGTCGAGACTTTACTCGCCAACTACTAAGACTCGAGTTCGAATCCTTATAAAAGCAATAGGGGGAATTATTTTCTTTCTAAATTCTAGTTCACGATTAGTAACGGAATTAAAACAAAAGTTTGTTGCTAATTAGTAACGTTTTTATCCGTTGATAATTTAATAACGGCCTAACATGTTGCTAATTAGTATCAGAAAGTTTTTACGTTACTAATTAATAACAGAAAGTTCTGTTACTAATTGGTAACAGAATTTATATCTCGTTTCTAAATTAGTCACCATCGAATTGGTAAGGGATTTTGTAACAGTATTTTTCCGTTACTAATAGCTGTTAGCAACGAGATTGACCATGTTGGTAATGGAAATTTCCATTACTAATCGGGCCATTTCTAGTAGTGTGAGTTTTTGGAAAGAAATGAAACTAATAAAATGATATTATGTGGCAGTTTATAAATAAAGTTATTTATAAACTTAGTTGCCAAACACAAGCAATATTTTTAGTAAAATAAACTTTAAAAACATTTTCCTAATACCAGAAA
This sequence comes from Nyctanthes arbor-tristis, assembly GCA_963692815.1. Taxonomy (NCBI): domain Eukaryota; kingdom Viridiplantae; phylum Streptophyta; class Magnoliopsida; order Lamiales; family Oleaceae; genus Nyctanthes; species Nyctanthes arbor-tristis. Next base: position 9,756 of record CAVNYN010286737.1, read on the forward strand.
TCCTTGACTTGGCACAACTCACAAAACTCAAAAGAAATGAGCACCATACTTAGGTGAAAAGAATTGTTCTAAATGTATCATTTAATTTACAATATTTTGCATTAATAATTTATTTTGTTGATAACAATACACACTAAATATGGTATATTAGAAAACAAATATTTTTAAATACAATTAAAAAAATGCTCTATCTTTGTTTTGCAGGGGGAGTACTAACTATTTTCTCTCACAATAATAATGCTATAAAAATAGTAGTGTGTGTTCTCGTGAAACAAACACGTGATAATATGTGGAAATAGGATGAGGTCATGTGGCAATAAAGAGGTAAGTTTAGAATTTTTTTACCCGCCTAGGTCATTAGTTTGGTTTCACAAGAAACCAAAATCCTAGTTTCACAACATTTTCTTTTCCTTTAAACATACATTTTGTGGGACTTACAAATATATGCCCTGTTACACATATTTTTCTATTATGGAAATTGAAATAAATCTTATAAAAGTTAGTGGTGGAAATTTGTGGTGCACAAGTGCATGTGCTTTGCAAGATATGTAAATGTCCTTAATTAACCTATATTTTATTTTGCAATAGAATAAACTTGTTACAAGAGTATAGTTTTGTGGATGGCATATCTTTAATCTGCGGGATATTTTCATTGAGTAACTGAGTCTCATGATTTAAAACCTTTTGAACATGTGCAAGATATATTAACACTTGCAATTATAAATACGTAATTGTCATGAATAAAATACTTAAAAATCAGCCTGGTTTACATTTACTTAAATATATTATTTTATAATAATATTAATAGATTATTTGTACCAATCTCCAAAGTGTGTTGCAACAGGTTGAATTGCGACCAGTTTAACTAGTAGAACTTTCTAGAAACTTGTTGGAGTGGAAAGGAGATGATAATGGGACCCCAACTATTCAATTCACTATAAGTGATGTCCATGTTCCATTTTGCTCCACTTCAATTTGTGCCCATTAGATACCTACTTTTTAAGATCTGTACAGACTCTATTTTTATCACTGATTTTTACTCCTTTTATTAAAAAAATAGAAATAAGATGATAAGATTGGGGGTTATTATTATTATTATTATTATTATTATTAGAATTCTCACTCGTGCATTACACGGAATTTAAAAGTAATAATAACAATAATAGTTTTAGGGATACATATTTATCTGATGTGAAAAAAGTGACATGTTTAGCCATCAACTATGTATTTAATGACCGTGGGTCTTCAAATTCACCATTTGCATATAAACAACTAATTCACATTAACCAACTAACAAATATCAATTATTTATATCAGATAAACATATTTACTTATAATTACTCTAATAACAAATGTCAATAAATTTTTTTAAAAAAATTTAATAAATTATTAATACAGCCAGTTGAGTTATATATTAGCATTATGATATATAAATTTTTATAACTAATCTATCATATTTAGATCTATTTATTTGTCGATAACACTTTTTGCACCAGTTAATTTTTTCTATACAGTTCGTATATGGGGCGGGAGGGGAACTAATATTAGTTATCCATGTCAAATAAATATTTCTCCATATAATTACTCTAATAATAAATGTCAATGAATTTTTATACAAAAATTTAATATAAATTATTAATACAGCCAGTTGAGTCATATTAATACTATGAAACATAAGTTTTTATAATTATTCTATTATATTTGAATTTATTTGTCAGTAACATTTTTGTACCAGTTAATTCTTCTTTTTTTTATATAGTGGGCATAGGAGAGGAGAGATGCGTGTGTGTTTCAATCCAGGACCTCCTGTCTAGAATGTGAGAAACATAACTGTCGTAGCACTTGTTTGAATTACAACACCAGTTAATTACACATATATCAATAAAAATTAATTGAGGTGATTCAATAAAAATAAAATATTTAATAAAAATTGTTGAACAGCTCTTACAGTACAACCGTATCAATATTCAGTCTATCTCTCAAATAAATAATTCAACTCTAAATACGGTAACACTTAGATTATCAAAAGTTCTAATTTAATTATAAAATTGACATATTAGAGTACTATAGTTTTAAAAAAAAATCAATTAATTATTGCACTACAATAACTATATAAAAATTTCTTAAAAAATTACGATTAATATTACAGATTTTTAGAAATTTATTAGTTTAGAGACGTACTATACTTGAGTTTTCGAATCATAAAAATTACTATGTACTTTTTTTGAAATAGAACTCTAAATTAATTTCGTGTTCGATTTGATAAGTGACAGATCCCTAATTTAAAATACTTGACTAAAGAAACCAATGTGAATGAAGGATCGAATATGAGTTAATAAGGGAAAAAGTGAATATTATTTAAAAAATTAGTATAACAATCTCAAAAAAAAAGATAAAAATAAAAATACAAAAAAAGAATTAAATAATATCATCAAAAATCTTATAAAACTAGAAACTTTAGAGAGTCAGAAACTTTACAGAGCCAGAAAAAGAGCGAGAAAAGCCACACCTCTCTTATTATATATATATATATATATATAGATTTTTTAAAATATAGAAGCCATCTGTCAAAAATTTTGACCTTCACATTTTTTTTTGCTACATATGTACCATCCTTCTCATTTCATGCATTACATGTCTATTTAGATGCCGTTAAATATGAACCTTGTTTGTATAAAAATGAAGAACTTGTTGATGAGCCAATGAAGTCATCTTGATTCCCAATTTGTCTCTTTTGGACAACCCTTTGTTACTCAAAATAAAGGACGAAACATGTTTTTCACTATCGATTCTCTTTCTGTGTTACTATTCAAAAGGTGTCATTATACATATGTACATAATAAGTACATAAATACACTACTCATAAGTGTATAAACACACAACACGCTACGAGAACAACAAAAATAGAAAAGCAAGCAACAACGAATATTTAAAACAAATTGTAAACATTTATAGATTGTTCAATTATGGCTTCTGTAACACACCACGAAATTTCAAAAATCCCATAGCGGCATTTTTGGGATAATACTCAATTATAAGTAATCGGTTAATGAATTTGGTAATCAGACAATTAGTTGTAACATTATATAAGAAATTAATGATACTTTGAATTGCTTTGACAAGGATAAAATGATTGCTTAAATTTATATCAACTATATTCATCAGTTAGTAGCATTGTTAAAAGAATGACAATATCTAATCGAGTAGCGGGTTTGGAACCAAAAGATGCTTAAACCAAAAATGCTACACTTACATTAGTATAGTTGAAAGTACAATGACTCAATTGTGGAGCATATCAGGTTGAAGGATTTATTAGGCAATAAGTAGAAAAATCTAAAGACACGCGGATAATTTGGAATTCTTCACATGAATTAAATCCAGAAACAATTGGCATTTTGATTTGATGAAAAGGATTCTTAGACTTCCAATTGCACTCATTTCTATTGGCATTTATAAATTATCTAGGACAAGTGAAAACTTTTTCATTGGTGGAATCCAAAGATTTTTGGAAAAGAAGTAAGAAATTCGTCCATAAATATTCCTAGCGCTAGAACACCTTCAAAAGACTTCTAGTGCTTGGGCCCTAAAATGCATTTAAGAAATTTTATACATATTAATGCTTCTTGAATTTGTGAAAGGAATGGTTTTTATAACTTTGGGGCAACCTAAATATTGTGTTACTCACAGGGTACCTTGTACTCACTTAGTGTTTAATTATTTGTTTTGTAGATGATGAATTGAAGGATCCATGAAAAGTAAGCCGAAGAGTGGAGGCTTTCTCGAGATGCAAGTGAGATCATGCATATAGTAGAAACCGATGTGTGAGCATACTACGAGGATACACCGATGTTCCTAATGTACTTAGGGACATCTTATGAATTTACTATATATTGTGCTTACACCCTTACCCTCCTATACAATGATAAAATTTGAAAAGACAAACCCATGCTTCTCTAATGTGATAGTCTAGTGAATAAGAGAAAATAGTTGTATAAATATGAGTATGAACATATGTATGAATAAGAAAGGAACATGGTATGTAATAGTATAGGAAAAACTTTTGTTTAGTTTGGGAGCCTCATTTTCCATTAAGAGGCCTCCCGATCTCTTGTATGGTTAATAATAAATAAAATGGTTTTATATAGTTAATTGTGCATGCTTATTTTGATATTTACTTTGAACAAGCTTACTCTTGCCTACTCTAAATAAACAATTATGATTCATGAGTCATATGAAATTGAAGAATTAAAAGAAACATCACAATGAGTTTTATAAAAAATTTAAAAACTTATCGAATTAGCACGTCACGTTCTTTGTTAGTACTTTAACTATTTTGAAATGACAAGAACTTTCGTCAATGTGCAAAGAAACGACTTATTCATTTATGGAGTCTTTAATTTAATTGACACCTTTTTGAAGGGCAAACACACAATCTAGTTACTTTTCCTTTTAGGTTTACGCGATGCATTGCTTGGCCTGATTTTGGATGAACTCAAATAGACAGGAAAAGGATAGGGCTTGTTGGTGGCCATTGGATTTCATTTCATGCCAATCTATGGATCATATTTTCCTTTCCCAAAAGCAATATCTCCAAGAATGAAGCAAGCTTTATTCTGCACTTCACATTTGTCTATGATGGTAGACAAGTGCTTGCATATGGAAAATTTGACATTGAAATGTTTTAGTCTCTTTCAAGAACTTCTCGAAAATTTTGTTAACGAACTTTCCTCTCATGTAGTATATATAGATGCATGCCACGGTGGATTTATAATACACTTGACTTGGGTTTGAAATACACGTAGTGTGCATGTTACATGGTCCTTAGAGTATAGTTGATGTGATGTGGATTTCTATTGCTTTTTTCCTTTTTTCTCCTTGGTTTCAAATGCATGGTTGCAATGGATCTTAATAATACTCTTTAACGCACTTATTTATGTGATGAATGTCTCAGTAGACTTATTAAGAGTGATTAACTGCTTCTCTCATATCCCCCCTTCCCCACATCTTCTTGCCACTTAAACTCGAATTAGATATCTAACTTGAATTATAAAGTGAAACATTTAGAGAAAACATTGTACACACTAGTGTGAGCACGCACATGCGATGCACGTGATTAGGGGCGGAGCTAGGGGTGACTACTCCAATCCCAAGCCACCCTCCTGTTTCAAGAAAAATCATATCTTTTACTTTTTGAAAAATTAAAAAAATAAAAATAAAAAATTTAGTGTTTCGGTTAAGGGTTATCATGTTTCAACTATTCATTCAACTATCTTCCTGCTAATCTTCCAAAACTAATTATATATCATCAACGCCTTGGAATGAGGGGTTTTCAAATGAATCTTTACAGTTAAACAAAATACTCTATTCTATTTGGGGTAAAATAGACAAAACAATAGTTGACGAATCTTGACCACCCCCATTGAATTTTAATTTATCTGCTTTTATATATGAGCAATTCTAAAGAGACATATAAAAATGACATTAATATGTAATATTTTTATGTGGCATACATTCATTGGGTGATTATGACATCATTGTTTTTCATTATTCAATGCAAGTATGCCACATATACAATATTACTTATTCACGTCTCCCTAGAATTTTTCTTTATATATAGTTAGTGATGATTAGTGATAATGAAGTGATACATATAAGAAAGGCCCACTTAAAAACCTAATTTATGTGGTGTAATAATCCTTTATAAAATATGCCTCTCTCTCTCTCTCTCTCTCCCCAATCCACCAACCTTCTTTGCTTATAAGCATATATAGTTAATGACACACACGGAATAATAGTAGTATCAAGTAGGCCTGTACAAACAGGTTTCAGTCCCGGGTTTTTGAAGGACCAAGACCGGACCAAACATCTTCGGTTCGGTCCCGGTCTCGGTCCTAAAAATGGCAAGCCCAAACGGTTTCGGTCCCAATTCGGGCTCGGGTAATAATTCGATTTTTTTCGGGCTTTTCCAGGCTTGTGAAAAAAATTTTCTATAGACTTAGCAACGTAAAAGCACATATAAATAAAGTTTAGAATAAACAAATAGAAGAGCTTTATATGCAACAAAAGTATTAACATGCCTCTGTAAGGTAGAAGCACTAGACTTACTTGTATTTCTCATTTTTTTTTATTTTAACAAATTTAAAATTATTAAATATTTGAAATATATATCCTAACTTGGAAAATAAATGTAAAAATCATAAATATTATATATACTTTATAATTTTAATAATTTTACAATATAATTTTGATATTTACAAAATATAAAAGATAGCTAATTCTACTTTATTATACATTGATAGGGATTAAATATTACAAAAATGATGTAATTGTCAAAAATAAATAACACTTACAACTTAAAATAAAAATAAGAAAATCAATTTCACATTTTTTACCAATAAGAAAACCACTTGAATAAATGAGAAGATGTATAAGCACAAATTCTCCACGTCTATATATAAATATATTTATATATATTATATAATAATAACATGTAACTTAAATAAAGTCAATAAGCATATTTTAAATTCGAACAATTTTTTTAACAAAATCCTTACAATGTTGGAAATTCTAGTAACATTATATATTAACACAATTTTTCTTGACTATTGCTTAAAAAATAATATAATAATGATAATTTTTAAAAAAGTTTATTGGCCAAAAAATTCCAACTTGAAAAAGAAATTTAGTGGTATTGCTTTAACTTTTTAATTGTCCCACATTGAAAGTTTTGTAAAAAAGTAATATGATTGGAGTTTATAAATAAGATAGACCTTTGTGTAAGTGACTATGTAAATGAAATTTTGTGGACTTTGAGGCAAATTAATAATTGTCTTGGTTCTTTATATTTAGTTTAAAGTTTAAATGATTGTCCCACATTGAAAGTTTAGTAAAATGTCAAATAATTGGGACTTATAAATAATATGGGCCTTTTGTGTAGGTGACTATATAAAGGAAATAGTTTTGATTATTGCCTATTGACTATTATGAAAAGTGAAAATTGGGTTTCAATTTATATATTAAAAAAAAAAAAAGTCAATCGGGCTTTGACCGAGTTTCCCGGGTTTTCAAAAAAAACCCGGGACCGGACCGGACCGGTCTGGGACCGGACCAGACCGGACCGGTCTTTTTTGCCACAAAGCCCGGATCGGGACCCGCGCGTTCGGTCCGGTTCACCCGGTCCTGGTTTTTTTGCACACCCCTAGTATCAAGAATTATTGATGCAATAAAGGACAAGGGTTAATTTCACAAATCGTCCACAACCTTTGAGTTAAGAATCAGCTAGGTCTCTAACATTTTTTTAACCTTCTGGGTCTACAATCTTTCATGAATTCACACGATAAGTCATTTTTTACGAATTTTGTTAATATTTCTGTTTACTTTTCAATAAAATTATCGTTATACGCCTCAACTTTTTAAATTTAAAAAAAAAAGATTTAAAAATATTAAAAATAATAAAAAAAGAAAAGAAAACACTCACCCCTACCCCTTCGCTTCCCTTCCCTTCCCTTGGCCTAAAAAAGGAGTGGTGAATCCCATCCATTTGTCCTTCCCATAATTGTTTCCATTTCCAAAAGCACTTTTCCTGTCGGAAACGACAGCAACATGCTACGGTTTCTTAACAGCAATTATTTTTGGGAGAGGAGGAGAGAAAGGGGTTGAATCTCCCTATTCGCTGCTGGAAATGGCAGCAACCCCTTTTTTACATGGGAGGAGACTCCTCTAATGATACCATTTTCGGTGGCTAAAATTGGGGAGAGCGGGTGAATCCCCCCATTTGTTACCGGAAATGGCAGGCCAAAAAGTGATCCCTCCTTTGTTTTGCTGCAGTTTCCAGGCCCTTTTACTGTAGTTTTTAGCCTGGAAACTATAGTAAAAGGGAGTGAGAAAGACTCCCACTCTCAGCCATTGTTTCCAGCAAAACGAAAGAAGGGAGCCCCTTTCATTTGTCGGAAAATGGCAACATTCTGGTGACTAGCCAAAGTGTGTGCCGGTGGAGGGTTCCCCTTCCTTTTCCTTTTTTATTTTTATATTGTTTTCTAAATTTTAAATTTTTTTAAGTTTAAAGGATAAGGGTATGATGTTAATTTGATCAATAATTTAACGGAATTTTTTACGGATTCCATTACCAGGGATCTTCTGTGCTTATTTATGAAAGGTTAGGACCCAACACGTTGAAAAAAAAAGGTTAAGGACCCAAGCAATTCAAAGTGCAAAGATTGGGACCTTTTGTAAAATTTACCCTAAATAAAGAGACAATGGTTAGAATACCTCTAAACAAAGCCGTCCCAGTTCTAGTTGCTGACATGAACGCATATATTATAGACTCAACAGTCAACCCCTACTAATAGAGAAAATTACTTTTTTTAGGGGTTATTTTAGGAGTGGCGCTAGCCGCTGTCACTATAAGAAACAACAACTGATAAATAATAAGTGTTATTTGTAAGTATAAGCTGTAAAAAATTTGTACATACACTCTCAAAAGTTGTCTTGAAAGAAAGACTATAGGACGTACACATTTTGTACATAAAATATGTACAAAAAGTATTTCCGGATGAATAATTTTCATACATCTAAATAGACAACTTTAGTACAAAAAAATCTATCCGTTTATTATTATCAAACCAAATCAAAATTATTTATGTCAATTGTATTGAAGGTGGAATTTGACATTGATAATGTGCCTTTAACTTGGTGGGCGCAAAAATTGACCCCTCCCATCTCACTTCCATTGAGTTGCTTGATTTGAACGAGCTTACTGATTAACCAAAATCAATGAGAAGTGACGAACTTGCAAACTATTTTGCAATGTAGGCTTGTACCTCCTAAATACCCCCACCACAACTTGCCACATTAATATTTTCCAATATTACAATACGATAATTATCATCTGATTTAAAGATAACATTACCATAATGATTCACAGCTCATATATTGATATATGAAATTATTTAGAGTAACAAAGCCTTATTAATGGTTGCCAAACCGACCTTTATGAACAGTTGAATCTTCCCATTTTCATTGAGATATTGTAGAAAGGGTTTTCAACACGCATCTTATGACATCATTCGTTGAGACCACTTTTTAAATAAATCAACAAAGAAATTAATTAATTGACAATTGTGCGTATCAGATTGTGAATTGTCAAGTCTATTGGATTTGTCTTGATGTTAACAAAGCGTCATAAGATGTCATTTGAATAGTGCGTTATCATACACAGATTTATAAAAGTTCTCTAATACTTATGTAACTACGGCTCATATGACTGCAAATATACAAGTAAATTACAAACATAGAGCTAAGCGGGACATTTATCTAATAGTGACACCTTAATTAGAAAATTATTGCACAAATCTTTGTACGTGACCGGTTACAGATTTGTCACTGCTATTCTCTGCGGCCAGCCACGCGCTCATCCTGGTCGAGAAAATCTTCCTCCTTTCTTTTCACGAGTAGCAAGCACGTTTTATGCACGTCTTATATAAAAAAATATACAGTAAGGCATAAAATTGTCTTTTTTTTTTTAATTTGAAATGGTGATTTAATTTAAGCTTGTAAATTGAATTTTTGTGCAAGAAAAGAACTCGTAAAAATTTTGAAATTATAATGTAAATAGATAACATTCAGTTATATTCATTATTTCTACAAATAGATATCGCTGTCAAGTCTGAATAGAAATATATAATTAGTTAAAAATTTTAAAAATTCAAATATGACTAGAATTCTCACATGTACATTGCATATGATCTAAAAATAATAATAACAATAGTAATTTTAGGAAGACATATTTATCTGACACGAAAAAGTGATATGTTTAGCTGTCAACCATGTATTTAATGAGCGTGAACCATCAACTTCACCACTTGCATATAAACAATCAATTCACGTTTGCCAATTAACAAATATCAGTTATTTATATCAGATAAATATGTATACTTAGAATTACTCTAATAACAAATGTCAATAAATTTTTTTACAATAATTTAATAAATTACTAATATAGCCAATTGAGTCATATGTTAATATTATGAGATATAAGTTTTTATAACTATTCTATCATATTTAGATTTATTTATTTGTCAGTAACACTTTTTGTACCAATTAATTTTTTCATACAGTGTATATAAGGGGCGGGAGGGGAACTAATATTAGTTATTTACGTCAAATAAATATTTCTCCCTATAATTACTCTAATAATAAATGTCAATAAATTTTACAAAAATTTAATATAAATTATTAATATAGCCAGTTACGTCATATTAATATTATGAAACATAAGTTTTCATAACCATTCTATTGTATTTGAATTTATTTGTCAGTGACATTTTTTGTACTAGTTAATTTTTTTTTTATATAGTGGGTATAGGGGAGGGAAGAAGAGAGGTGGGTGTGTTTCAATCTAGGATCTCCTGTCTAGAATGTGAGAAATATAACTGCCGTAGCACTTATTTGTATTACAGCACTACTTAATTATACATATATAAATAAAATTTAATTGAGGTGATTCAATAAAAATAAAATGTTTAATAAAAATTATTGAACAACTATTACAGTGCAACCATATCAATATTCGGTCTATCTCTTAAATAAATAATTCAAATCTAAATACGATAACACTTAGATTATCAAAAAGTTCTAATTTAATTATAGAATCGATATATTAGAGTACTATAATTTTAAAAAAAATTAATTGATTATTGCACTACAATAACCATATAAAAATTTCTTAAAAATTATTAAAAATTAAAATTTACAATTAACGTTACAGATTTTTAAAATTTATTAATTTAGAGACGTGTTATGCATGAGTTTTCGAATTATAAAAATTACTATGTGCTTTTTTTTTAAATAGAACTCCTAATTAATTTCGTGCTCGATTTGATAAGTGACAGATTCCTAATTCAAAATACTTTACTAAAGAAATCACTGTGAATGAAGGATGAAATATGAGTTAATAAAAGAAAAAGTAAATATTATTTTAAAAATTAGTATAACAATCTCAAAAAAAAAAAAAAATATACAAAAAAAATTAAATGATATAACCAAAAATTTTATAGAGTTAGAAACTTTATAGAGCCAGAAACTTTAAAGAGCCATAAAAAAATTGAAAAAACTACTATTCTCTTATTATATATATATATATATATTAGGTTTAAGAGTTATGACATGATATTTAACACCAAAAGTCAAACACTAAAATTGATGGATTCTATGGATAAAATTTGGACCATGATTTCTATAAGTATAAGAGTTGTAATTTACCCTGAAATCCATAGAACATTATCTATATATATGAGTTTAAATTTAACATATTAGTGAAATATGATATGTATTTATCCCATGCTTTCTAATAAATGATGTAAAATCACGTTTTAAAAATGTAATTAGTGGCACAACTAAAAATGAAAAGATTTTTGGCTTCTAAAATTCTTCTATTATTTATTACTAAAATTCTCACCCGTGCGTTGCACAGGATCTAAAAGTAATAATAACAATAGTAATTTTAGGGAGACATATTTATCTGGCATGAAAGAGTAACATGTTTAGCTGTTAATCATGTATTTGATGACCGTGAGCCTTCAAATTCACCACTTGCATATAAATAATCAATTTACATTTGTTAATTAACAAATATCAGTTATTTATATCAGATAAACATGTCTACTTAGGATTACTCTAATAACAAATGTCAATAAATTTTTTTAGAAAAATTTAATAAATTATTAATATAGTCAGTTGAGTCATATGTTAACATTATGAGATATAAGTTTTTATAATTATTCTATTATATTTAGATTTATTTATTTGTCGGTAGCATTTCTTGCACCAGTTAATTTCTTTTTTTTCATACAGTGTGTATAGGGGACGGGAGATGAATTAATATCAGTTATTCATGTCAAATAAATATTTCTCCCTATAATTACTCTAATAATAAATGTCAATGAATTTTTATACAAAAATTTAATATAAATTATTAATGCAGCTAGTTAGGTCATATTAATATTATAAACCATAAGTTTTTTATAACTATTCAAATAGTATAGCATGTGAGAAATATAACTGCCGTAGCACTTGTTTGAATTATAGTATCAGTTAATTATACATATATAAATAAAAATTAATTGAGGTGATTCAATAAAAATAAAATGTTTAATAAAAATTATTGAACAACTATTACAGTGCAACCGTATTAATATTCAGTTCGTCTCTCAAATAAATAATCCAACTCTAAATACGGTAAGACTTAAATCATCAAAAAGTTTCAATTTAATTATAGAATCGACAAATTAGAGTACTATAATTTTTAAAAAAATCAATTGATTATTGCACTACAATAACCATATAAAAATTTCTTAAAAAATTATTAAAATTTGAAATTTACAAGTTATTTTTAGAAATTTATTAATTTAGAGACGTGTTATACTTGAGTTTTCGAATCATAAAAATTACTATGCATTTTTTTGAAATAGAACTCTCAATTAATTTCGTGTTCGATTTGATAAGTGATAAATCCCTAATTCAAAATTTTTGGCTAAAGAAATTACTGTGAATTGAGGATCAAATATGGGTTAATAAAGGAAAAAGTGAATATTATTTAAAAAATTAGTATAACAATCTAAAAAAAAGATAAAAATAAAAATACAAAAAAAGAATCAAATAATATCACTAAAAATCTTATGGAGTTAGAAATCTTATAGAGCCAGAAACCTTAGAGAGTCAGAAAAAGAGTCGGAAAAACCACTATTCTCTTATTATATATACATACATTCCTATAATGGTAATATATAAATAAATGTATAGTAATTTTATATATATTTTATAAACTTTAATTATTAATCAAGTTATATTGGACTTTCAATTAAAGAATAAAGGGTGAAAAACGTAATAAAAAATTTCTCATGAATCCACTATGTATTCTATGGTGTTTATTGGACATTATTTATTTAATAGATATAGTGACAAATTTTTATTAGACACATTGAAAGTCCATCTATTAACGTGTCTAACAAGAGATTGTTATATAATTTACTGACTATAGACACTATAAAAGGAGTAATGGATTCACCATTTTATATCGTAGGTGATGTTTAATCCTATCCAACTCAGAAAAAGCTTACATTAATGAATCTGACGGGTATAATCCTCTCTCTCTCTCTCCACGCACACTCGCCCGCACAAGGAGAGTGAAGAAACAAATACGGGCCGTGGGTTGACTGCATCTACAATGAGTTTCGAGTGGTATTCCTACCCTGGCAGGTTTATTTTCTGCATTTGTTCAATTCAGGCGGTCGATTTGGCTTTTCTCCAATGCAAAATTAGCCGTACCCATCACGCGCTTGGCTGATGCTTTATCCCCACGCCACACTCAGAGAGTGCAGAGTTTGCTTTTACAGTGTCCCCTGCAGTTTCAGAATTCAGAAACCACCCTTTTCTCCTTATTTAATATATCTCATGAAAAGAGTGAACGATGCATACACAGCCGCTCACTGGTACGACTTTACGTCTGCACACCACTCCAGGTCCGGTCCCCACTCTGTTTCTTCTCTCTTTTATCTATATATACATCCATATGTGTGTTCAAAGGTTTGAACTTTGTGGGTTTGTGTTTATGAAGGTTCTCATGTCGAAACTCACGAAACAGAAGAATCATCACAGCCATTAATCAATCTTGAACTTGGAGTTGCTGGGTCATGTGACTTGGGACAGAAAAAGCCTAAACAAGAAAGGGCAGAGTCTTTGTTCACGGCAGAACGGTTGCACGAGCTCTGGTACCAGACTTTTCTCTTCCATTTATTTCGTTCTGGTCTCGCTGTGCCGTTTCACATCCTCTACCCCGTCTGGAAGAGTGTGTTTCGTACCTACGGCCCCGCCATCTATAAGAAATTCCCTAGCTGTGAGTGCTATTTTCTAAAGCACCCCCCTTTTTTATATGATATATGGAAACAATGTATTCATGAATTTATTCATGTTTCTATGATTTCTTTGTGGAAGTTTCTGCATTTAGTTCTATATATGAATTTCCTTTTTTCTTATCTCTGTTTCTGGTTCTTGTTCCTTTCTTTTTTTCCTTATATATTCTTCCAAGTGTACATTTATTCCCGGAACATGCCTTGGTTGGTTTTATGTCATTGAATTGAACTTCAATTGAACTGTTGACATTTAAATTAGCTAGCAATTAGCATTCAAGTTTTTGCCAAATAATAAACCCAATTTTTCTTATGAAGAAAGAGTTGGTAGGACAGAGAGACTATATTTCAATTAAAGTCCTTTTACTGAAGAAAGGGGCAAAAGAAAAAGGCAAGCCACAATTAGAAGTTACTTTATTTCTTAAGGTGTAACTGATCCATTATGAAACACTTCTTTTCTAATTTCAGGTTTGAGTTTGGTTATGATTAATAATTTTCTTGATTAGGCCTTTTGCTGGGTAAGTTTACAGGTTTATTTATAATAATATTGGATTTTGAGTAGGGTTGGGGTGGAGGAGGTCAAAATCCACTCAACATTAATTTTCTACATTAGGTCCTTGCTTAGTGAATTCACATGCTTTTCATTTAATTTCTTGGGGGGCTGGAACTCGTTTGGTACACTGTAACTAGTCCAAATAGGTAAGAGTGAAAATCCATTCAATGCAAAATTTCTGCATTAGGTCTTTTGTTTGGCAAGTTCACATGCTTCTTGTTTAATTTTCTTTGAGGATGGAACACGTTTGGTGCACAACTAGACCAGGCGGAAGAGGCTGAAACTCCATTGAATGCAATTTCTGCATTAGCTTTTTTTGTTTGGCAAGTTCACATATTTCTTGTTTAATTTTCTTCAAGGGTGGGACACATTTGGTACACCACAATGAGACTCGTTTTCTGCTGATGCATTACTGCACTGATGTCTCTCATATCAGAAATCAATGGCTTGGATATTTCCAGAATAATTATAGATCTCAATTAAGCAGTTCAAGGAACTTTTTAACATTTTGAAGTTCTGTGACAAATATTTCTACCGAGTGATTTGCAACATTACTAGCGTTTCTTTTTCAGTATTATTTCCTATTTTAGAGGCTCAAGGATTTTATAGTATCTGGTGTTGGTAAATTATTATTTTCACCAATAGGATCATACAGCTGAACTTCATCAACTTTTTAATAGGAGATTGCTGTCAAATCGCGTGGATTCTAATTACATTCTAATGTGGATAACTTGGTTTAAACTTTCTTCTAGTTCATGGAAACTTGACACAAAGGTTGACTTCAATATTCATACCTGCATTATGTTGTTTCACACTCGAATCAGTTGCACTTATTCAACAAGTTAGAGGCAAGGTCAGATTGACTGGTTGCCTGATTTTCTATTGGTCTTCAGTTGCGGGATCCAGTAGTAGCAATTCGAACCATGGGAGCATGATGGATCCTGAACCTGGAAGGTGTAGAAGAACCGATGGAAGAAAGTGGAGGTGTAGCAAGAATGCCGTGCCAAGAGAGAAGTACTGCGAGAGGCATATGCACCGAGGCCGTAAGTGTTCAAGAAAGCATGTGGAACATTCTAAAACCGTTTTGGAACTCAATGATGGAATCCTTAAATATAACAATAGGCCCGTCCCTATCAGTTCTTTCCCATGTGACCTTGGTATCACTGCCTTGTCTTCTGATCCTAGCACTGGTGTTCCAACAATTAAACTTGGTGGAGAGGAAAACCAGAACTTCTTTTCATGTATTCAACCAACCATCAGTGCTTCAAGTCATGATGTGGACCTTAAAAACAATGTCAATGCTGGTGCTTCAAATGCTGCTACAAGAATCGTCACCAGTGTTTTTGGCAAAGAGGCTGTTGAAAATAGAGGCACCACAAACAAAAGCAATCACACTGAAGGGAAGGATGTTGGTGGTTCTAACAATGTCAAAGCCTGGAAAGTAAATATCAGGTTCAGGAACAATGATGTTCAAAAGAACAATCCTGCTTGTCCCACTGCTCCGGGATTTGGTATGTTCAAGATATATATACATATATATTTCTCTCCAGTGTGGTAGAGGTGAATATGGCTTGGTATGGTTGAGTCCTTTATCTATCCATATAGTGTAATTTTCTTCATGAATTCTGATAACTATATTCAGTATTTAAAATCTATGCGTTAGGGGACTGATCTCGGCTCTTTTGATCCGTTGAGAAAGTTGACTTGAGATAAGGCCTTACCAGCAATCATGTAAGAGTATCAGTTTTTGGTTATCATCGGCCTTCCTCCTCCTTCCCTTCTTGGTACGGAAAATGAAGGTGGAAAGTACTTGATAAACTTATACTCAAGTCGTCCATCTCTGCCTTTGCAGATTGAGTGGCTTGGTTGCCTTTCTCTTGAACTTGAAACCGGGAGCTTCTTGGTGGTCACTTTTCCTTTAAATACAATTGAGATTATTGCGTGCATGGGTAGCTTTTGGTCAAACATGAACTGTAGTTTAAAATAGTTTGTTAAAGATTTTTAGGCGCTTTATTTACAATTAAATGAGAATGTTTGTTTTCTTGTAAATATA
The DNA here is from genome assembly GCA_963692815.1 of Nyctanthes arbor-tristis. Taxonomy (NCBI): domain Eukaryota; kingdom Viridiplantae; phylum Streptophyta; class Magnoliopsida; order Lamiales; family Oleaceae; genus Nyctanthes; species Nyctanthes arbor-tristis. Next base: position 26,266 of record CAVNYN010286737.1, read on the forward strand.
AAGTCCTAGTGGACTGTATAGTATTGAAGAGTGGTTTAAACTAATTAATTTGATCTTTTCTGACATTTACTTTGTCATTTATCAACGAAATGCGAAATGATATTTTTCCACGTGCTGAATCACAGAATCAGGCTCAGAATGTGTTACCATGGGTGTTCTCAAGAGGGCTAGCAGAACAGAAACTGAACCAAACAGATGCAAGAGAACAGATGGTCGAAAATGGCAATGCAAAAAGGATGTTGTCTCAGGTGAAAATTATTGTAAAGTTCACTTGCATAGAGGGGCCAAAAGGATCAATCTGGAGTCAGAAACGGTTCCCAGTGCACTGGCCTCTACTCCTTCGCAGGGTGGTTGCACTTCTTCAAGCTTAACAAAAGATGCTGATAACAACATCAACTTGAACATCAAACCACCAAGTCCTGAAGAAAATAGTGGAAGTAAATCTACCAGTACTAGTGATGCGACTACCATCACTGATGAAAATTCAAGGGTGATCTCTCCGTAACTGTAAAATCTTGGTCGAAGATGTTATGTTGAAGAAGTTTATTGCTGTTATTATTTTGTCCTACATATGCAGGCTTAGTATCCTACATTCAGTATTCCGATCTGAGATCTTTCTGGTGCATGTATTTTGCTACCTGTTGCTCTGGCAGGTTTAGCTGTATTTGTCATTGGAACTTAGTTATAATTTAGTAATTTTTGAAGGTTTTACCTTTCACGTCCCTATGGTCTATACAATGGAAGAGAGGAAACTAAAGACTCACTCTTCGGGTGAGTCTGTTTCGAGCTCTTTTTGTGTAGTGCAATAAGAAGAGCTGATCGGAAGAGTTCATTCTTATCTATACATTTTAATTACCAGCTGCTTGAATTATAAATAACCATAAACATGCGCACTTTGACCAATAATTCATCAAAAGATGGTTCTCTTTTTAAATTTGGAACTTGGCTTTCATTTCATTTTCTGGCAAATAGCTAATTAAGCAGCATTACAATTTAAAAAGAACACTAACATAAAAAAATAGAATGTCATTTTCAATTCATTAAGAGTAGACAAGAAAGACAGACTACATTTTTTCAGCAGTGCTGTCTCCATGTTAACAAAATTTGGCATAATGGTACATGAAGACACAAAATATCAACTTTCTTGATTTGTTTGTAAGCCATTTCTCCCGTGTTTAATCCTAATCCATTAGAATCCACAACCTAAACCTACCGTTCACGTCATGCACTAGAATTCTTGGAATCTTTCTCATCTTCCTCCTCAATTTAATTGTTAACGCTCAACACTGTCAGTCTTACTAAAGAAAGAGGAAGAGAAACATTTGGCAAGCAAAATTCATTGATAATAGTGATGCAGAAGGCTTGGTTCTATGAAGTACATGGTCCCAAGGAAGTCCTTAAATTAGGAGACTTTCCAATTCCTCAGCCCCTGCAAGATCAGCTTCTTGTCCAAGTCTATGCTGCAGCTCTGAATCCTATCGATTTCAAGTTGCGCCGTAAACCATTGGTTCTAACAGATTTTCCTGTGAGTGAAGCTAATTGTTTAATAACGAATGATCCTTGCTAAATTTAATGAACTACCTTAAGATTGTTACAAAATTTAAGGTACAACACGTAGCATATGGCTTTTGATTCAGGTTGTTCCTGGTTGTGACATGGCTGGTATTGTGGTGGGAAAAGGGAATCAGGCTTCAAGATTTGAAATTGGTGACGAGGTTTATGGAAACATCCAAAATTTTAACTCAGAGGGGAAACTGAGGCAACTTGGGTCCTTGGCACAATTTATTGTAGTAGAGGAGAATTTGGTGGCGAAGAAGCCGAAAAGCATTTCATTTGAAGAGGCAGCCAGCTTGCCGCTGGCTATACAGACGGCTTTGGAAGGCTTCAAAACCGCCAGTTTCAAAGAGGGCCAGACGGTTTTTGTAGTAGGTGGAGCTGGTGGTGTTGGAAGCCTGGCTGTTCAGCTGGCCAAGCAATTGTACAGAGCTTCTCTGGTGGTGGCAACCACCAGCACGTCTAAGGTGGAGTCTCTCAAGAGCTTGGGAGCCGACAAGGTGATTGATTACACGAAAACCAGATACAAGGAAGTCCTGGAGAAATATGATCTTGTTTATGACACAATTGGTAACTTTCGTTTCATACACATGCACTAAGAAATATAACTAACATGTCCTGATTTGGATTGAATTTCTTTTTTCAGGGGATTCCAAGAATTCCTATGTGGTGGCCAAGGATGATGCACCAGTTATTGACATAACATGGCCTCCGTCGAATCCTAGAGCCTTGCATTCGAGTTTAACTGTTTCGGGTGATGTCTTGGAGAATCTTGGGCCATTTTTGGAGAGTGGAAAGCTAAAAGCAGTGATTGATCCAGTTGGTCCATTTCATTTCTTCAATGTTATTAAAGCTTTTGAATACTTAGAAACTGGAAGAGCTAGAGGAAAAGTTGTCATCTCTCATTTCTCAGTTCCATATCTTGCTTCTGAAATGTCTGCTTGTATTAAAGGCTTCTGTTTCTGTAACTCAGAACTGGCTCCTTAAGCGGATTTGTATTTGATACATCATTATCTCCACCTTTTTTTGTCGTTTAATTTTTTAACCGATCCAGAGTTCAATCTTCAACACTCCGGTTCTTCCCATGTTGTAATGGCTACAATTTATCAATGCAGAAGGAATTCAAATTCAATAGATAATTGCCTTTCATAGAAAAAGGGGGAAATTTTTCAATATGAATGCCGATAAATAAATTGAATGGGAATACTGAATACTGATGAACCAGTAAATAAGTTGAATGAATAGCGTTAAAAACTTTAAGAGGGTTTGTTACAAAACCTGTTATTTCATGTGGTTTATATAGATGTACGCTGCATAAATTTGAAATATACATGGATCGATACATTAAATGAGGATGAAAGTTTTGTTACAAAACCTACGAAAAAGCTTTTCAACAGCTTCATAAATTATATACTCCCTCAATCCCAAATATATCTTTATGTAGATTAAAAATTACTCCATGTCCTAAAAAGATATTCCCTTTTTCCTTTTTTGTAAGTCTCAAATTATATTTTTCTTTCCTTTTTAGAGGTGTATTAAAATTTTCTTTTTCCTATCATACTCTTATGTAATGTTTTTAGAATTAACCACATTAACAATATAGTCAACTTAGTCACGTGTGAAATAATCAACCTTTCATGAGTAAATAAGGGTATTATAAGAATTATGTGGGTTAATTTTACTTTTCCAAGTACATTAATTACTTTTTCTTAATATGTGTGAAATTTGATAGGAGAATATTTTTGTGAGACGGAGAGAGTATATTGGAACATATATTTTGTGATTCGTGTTCCTAATTTATCTTTACTTCATGAGTAGAATTTAAAAATTGATAATTTTAACTAAGTATTAAATAAAGACATATTAGTAAAATATTTTAAATTAGACTTTTTAATAAAGAAAGATGACTATATATTTGAGCAGAAATTTTATTTTGTCTACACGTAGAAACATTATTATGTCTACGTGTATATGAATATTTAAATTATAAGTACTATACATTTGTAGTTTGAATGTGTGTTAGATATTACACGCAAATAAAACGTATGAGTAAAGTAAAATTTCTATATTTTTGAATAAAAAAAATAGTGAACTATTTATTTAGATCGGAGGAAGTATGTAAAAGATGACGTGCGAGGTTTGACGGTGATTAATATTCAAAGGAATCTCAACTTGTCCATCCTGAGGTTCACGAATCCCAAATAATCAGACCATCTACTTTGAAAAGTCAAACTAACTAATTCAGTGTTTTCTCGACAACAACCACATCTCGTGTCTTCTCGTTGAATATAAGATGTGCAATTAACGCTAATTGTAATTGACCAGTGGCCCCTTTCACATTCGCACTATTTTTGGCCACTAATTAAAAATATATTAAATTTATTAATCAATTTAAATTTTAAATTTTATATACATGACAATATTACATTTAATTACATATTTAATGTAACATAAATTTTTATATTATTTTAATCATTGTCTCTATATAGTACAATCAAATCTCGACACTTATATAGAATTTAAATTTTAAATCTATTTTTAAACCAATTTTTTTTAAATCATTACCAAATAGCCTAAATTTTCTTACTTGTTAAAAATGTTCTAGAAGTAACCGTATGAACCACATATATAAAATACAGTATCTACCTCTTTAATGCCATATGTCCACAGTTGTTTATTTGAACATGCATGTTATGAGATCGAATAAACTTGCTGGTTCTAGAACATAACCCGTCTTATTTTTTTATAATAAATTTAATTTACCATTTAGGGTCTTTTTGGTTTGCATTATAATTAGACTGTGCTATAATAAATTTTAAAATTTGAATTTTTGTGAAATGTGATTGGTTAAATTTTATTGAAAAAGTGAAAAGTTGTGATTTGATGTGACGGAATTATAATAGATTCATGTTATAACATAAAACAAACAGAGCCTTAATGACACATAAATGTTTATAAATATCTAGTTGATCGTTAATTATTATCTTTTATTGTATATATAAAAACTAAAATGTGGTGATGGTTATTAGTTCTTATAGAAGCTGATAATGTAACAAGATACTACTGTTGCTTGATAGCGAGGTGGTGGAGCATGCTTGTAGAGGACCCTATCGGTTTGGTAACCATTAATAATTTGGTTGGTTTGTAAGTGGATTTAAAAGTCATATTATGTTATGTGGAGTTAATTAATAATTAAAATGATGTGAAAATTCACTTCATATTAAATTTATAGTTTAACAGTGTATTATCATACGTCTAAAATTTTACTGATTTTAAGTGTGTGTCAAATCTCAAGTTTTAAAGTAGGTGCCCCTCGCGTGTGCCGCCGCCTTTGAAGGAGGGCGGAAAAGGCCTATAAATGATGAGTGCAATAAAAGAAGTTGCCCGGCAAATTAGTAATGGAAATCGTAGCTATGGATTTCTTAACTCTCTTGCTTGGTCTATTTCTCTTCATATGGACATGCATTAAATTCCTAACCACAAATTCAAAGCACCGGAAGTCCGGCAAGCTTCCACCAGGCCCTCATCCTCTTCCGATTATTGGAAACATTCTAGATATCCGTGGCATTCCTTATCGGTCACTGGCCAAACTCTCTCAAACCTATGGACCTATTATGTACCTTAAAATGGGGTATAGAGACACAGTAGTATTTTCATCGTCAGAAACTGCTAAACTCGTACTTCAAACATACGATCAATCATTTTGCGGGAGAAGTGTCCCCGAGACCCTCAAATCCCTCGACCTCGACAAGATTTCCATCCCATGGCTTCCAGCCGAAGATCAATGGCGTAAACTTCGCAGAGTATGGAAAGAACAAATGTTTTCGCTGCAAAGGCTAGATGCAAGCCATGGCCTTCGAAGAGAAAAATTGCAGAAACTATGTGAATATTTGGATCAATGCTGGATTATGGGTCAAGCTGTGGATTTAGCTGAAGCTTTATTTACAACGTCGCTTAATATGATGTCAACCACTCTTTTCTCTATTGATTTTGCTAACATAGGCTCTGATTCCTCTCAGGAGTATAAGGATGTTGTGTGTAATGTGATGAAATGCATTGGGAGTCCGAATTTTGCCGATTTCTTTCCGATACTAAGGTATGTTGATCCACAAGGAATTTCGCGGCGAACCAAGTATTATATGGGAAAATTAGGTGCAGTTTTGGACAAGATAATTGAAGAAAGGCTAGCATCAAGAGGTGCGTTGGAGAAAAATGATTTACTTGAAGCCCTCCTCGAACTCAATCAGAAGCCGGAGCCCGAATTAAGCCTCATAGATATAAAGCATCTACTAATGGTATGTTCAAAAGCATTTGCTAATTGTATAACTGCCCTTTGTTGATTTTGAAGAGCTTTAAGAGAAAGTTGGTCCGAGATATACTTCCGTAAAAACTACAAGTCGTCTGTTTCTAAAATTACTTGAATTTTTACTGTAGGACTCGTTTCTTGGAGGGACGGACACCTCACCTTCTACAGTTGAATGGGCGATGGTGCAATTACTCCGCAACCCAACGAAGATGACGAAAGCAAAGAGTGAGCTGAGTGATGTGATTGGAGAGCATGGTGTGATCCAAGAATCAGACATATCAAGGCTCCCGTACTTACAGGCTGTAGTGAAAGAAACTATGAGGCTTTACCCAGTCGGGCCCTTGCTAGTACCTCATAAAGCTATGGTTGATGTAGAAATAAATGGTTACATAATCCCCCAAAACACACAAATACTTGTCAACTTATGGGCAATAGGTAGAGATCCAAACATTTGGTCCGAACCAGATTCTTTCATACCAGAAAGATTTATCAACTTCAAAAATCAATATTTTGAGTTCATACCCTTTGGCGCGGGGAGGAGGACATGCCCGGGCATGCCTTTGGCCAATCGGATGGTGCACATCCTATTGGCTACTTTGTTACACAATTATAACTGGAAACTTGAAGAGGGAGCAAAACCAGAAGACATTGACATGAGTGAGGAATTTACTACCAGTCTACACAAGGCCATACCTCTCAAGGCTATCCCAACCAGAGAATGAGCTTGTTCCTTATTTTTATTACGCACACATGTTGTTAAAGTGCTTTTATCTATTTCAATTTCAAAGTGTTGAATAAGACGGTTATAATTGTGTAATGTTTTCATTTCTGTGTAGAAATATATTAGATAAGAAATATACATTTCTCTGCCTATATACCCTGTATATACAATATAATAATCTCATACAATTATATATATAATCAGTATCTGGATTTTTGTTTGATTCTCTCTAAAGTCTCCAGATTTGACACCTGATTGAAGATCATCTGCTGTATTACGTACTTAACGGGTATACAATCGTTTAGTTTAGGTTTGGAAAATGAAAAAGAAGGGTCAAAAGTTTGAGGGCTTTCTGAATAGTTCTGTACTTGAAGCAGCAACCTATTGAGTTGATGGGGTTTATGTGGAAAGTAACAGTTTTACCTCCAAAATTGATGCTGGAATGATTGATTCCCGAGCCAAAGGAGGCTCGGGGATTGACTGAGAATCACCAACGCTGAAGGCTGATTCGATGTGAAATGTCGAGCAGCATTTGAAGCAAGTACAGCTGCACCGTTGCCTCGCAAGGGGTTTATGCGGAAGTTGGGACTCTAAGAAATTCGACCGATATAAGATATCTGAAGGAAAAAGGACTACAGAAGGACTTAAATTGGTCTCTAATTGTTATGGAATAGTTGGATTTGTCAGATTTCTGGAGCTTTATTAAAAAAAGAAGGCAAATTGGTCAATCTGGGGTCAGAATGTATACGCCATGTCTAAAAGCGAGATAAGAATGGTTAACGATAAGAATGAGAAGAGATACAAGAAGCTTTTGCGCATGGTTGATCATACTAGGGATTTCTTCTGTAGTTACTCCTACTATGTGACAAATCTTATATGAAACTATATATGTTCATTGTGGTTGGAACAAGTGCTACAGTAGTTGAGTTTCTCACGTTTCAAGCAGGAGGTCCTAAGTTTGAATCACATCTTCCCCTTCCCTATTTTCTCCTCCCTCCCTTATGTCCCCAATGTATACAAAAACAAAAATAAGAATACTATATATGTTCGCGTGGAATGAGTTTCTTACTCGCCTCCAGAATACTATATATGTTCATACGACTTGCTAACAGTAAAATTAGAGAAAATGTGATAAAAAAGTAGAGAGTTTCATAGGGAAAAGCAAAAATTAGATTTTTTTTTCGTTTTTTCTTTTTGTTTTTAAAGAATATATGTTATTGGTACTTAAAGTTGAGTTTGTATTAGTAAATTCGTGAAAATGAATAAGAAATATCTGCGAAATACATGTAAAGTCTCACAAGAATTTGAGTATAGTTTATTTAATCATACATGTAAAGTCTCACAAGAAATTGAATATAGTTTGTTTGATGAAATTTTACCCCATTCATTCCAAATATATAGTCTTGTTTTCTTTTTAAAATTATTATCTCAAATGTAGTTCTGGTTCTAATTTAGGAAGTTACTTTTAGTCTTTTTACCAAAATAACATAGGTTGCTACAGATATAACAGACTCTGTTACACACGTTACATAGCTTGTTACACTGCAACTAACCTTATAACACAGATAAAATAGACTGTAATACACATAGTAAACATTGTTACATCCATAACACATTGTTTAAAAATATAGATTGTTATAGATATTACATAGTTTGCTGCACATGTAACAGACCTTGTGACACATATAATAAATCTTGTAACACACATAACCTAATTGTCACACACCTAGTAAGCATTATTACACCTATAACATAGATTATTTAACATTAGCACAACTTTTAAAAAGAATTATTACAAAAACATTACAACTTAAAGTAAATTTTTCCTTCAAAAAAAAAAAAAGCTAAAAGTAAATTTTGGAAACATGGTCGCCAGAAAATGGAAAATGAAGAAAAAAGAAAAGTCAAAAAGGGAAATTACAAAGAAAAAAAATGAAATTAAAAAAACATTAAAAAAAGAAAAGGAAATACAAAGAAAAATGCCAAGAAAAAAAAGGAAGGAAAGAAAGAAAAGGAAGATTCCAGCCAAGTTGAGGGGGAAAAAAGAAAAAGTGAAAAGAGGTAAAGATTGAGAAAAAAATGTCGAAATTTGGCAACTAGCCACAGCATCTGATGACCAAAAACTGGCCGGCGAATTCCTGTCTGGCAACCGACTGGCCGGAATCTGGCTAGATGGGTGTTGAGATGAGGGTTTATGGGTAAACATTAATTAAAAAAATAAAACCAAGTGGAAAATACAAAAACAAGTACTTTTGAAATTTTAAACATACTAAGTATGTTTGGGAAAAAAAAGAACTTTTAAATATATAGTGTAATTTCCAAAAGGGAGAGAGAGAGAGGGTATTCGGCATGGGCTCCATCCGTCCGTGACTGTGGCCAAGGTCGGTGCGTATAATTTTCATGATTTCGGAGATCAATAGGACATATTGTCAAATGTTCAATTCTGCATGGTGTTTGAACATTGATTTTATGTAGAAGAAGATCGATATACTTCAAAATGACCCGTAATACTTGGTTCATTCAAACCGCTCAATCATTTTCTAACATCTTTAAGTATGACTTTAATCGTTTTTTCAAAAGATTAGAAAGCCATGGCCGTCGAAAAGTACCCAATTGTCTTAAGGATCCCGTGAGGTTTCATGCCATTATGAGGAATTAAAAAACACAAGTTTAAACATTAAACGTGCGTCTTGTTTTTGGAAATTGTTACTTTAGAGTTTGTATAAAATGCATCAATTGATTAATTAGCTTATAGAGTAGAGATCAGTCCAAATACGAATTAACATTGATCGTATATTGTCTATTTTGGTTGTTATATGATTTGGTAGTCTTCTTACAATTGATGAATAGACAGACAGACAGATAAATGTTTGATGCAATTCTATGTATGCGTGCGCGCATGCATAATAAAGAGTGATTATTTAATGTTTAACCACTTTGTCTTGATGTATAACAAGGAATAACAAGGAAGTCCATAATCTTTTTTTAGACAGTGAATACTTGTAGTTTTGTCGATCGGATGCAAAATCAATGAAATTACAAAAAATATATTGTGCTTTATGTTGTCAAACTTTTTTTCCCCTAATGTGTATTAAAAGATTTAACAAAAGTTTTATTTTTATAGTCTCGATCTCCTGTTAGATGTTTTGTGGTATCATACCGCCATTTGAGTTTGAATTATATGATGAATGATGAATAAATTAATGTGAATATTGATAAACGAATAAATAAATTGAATATGAATAATGATGTACCGAGGTGTGACCGATTATTAATATTTGAAGGAACATAAACAGTAACCATTGATAACCCAATACCGTTGACCAATCTACTTGTTGTCACTCATCAATGAATATATGTAAGAAAAATTTTAGAGAACATAAAAATGAGACATTATTAAGTGATATTTTTATGTAGCATACTTATATTGAATAATAAAAAATACATATACAATTATCACTCAATAAATATGTATTATATAAAAATATTATTTAATAATATTTTATTTTCATATCTTCTTAAAATTACTCAACATATAAATGTCAAATTAGCCTGAAGTACAATTTCATTGCTTTCTCCACAACCACATCTTATTTATGATTGAGGTCATTGAATATGAGACATGCAAGTAATTATTAGGCTCCTTGTGCTTTGAAAATTTTCCTCATTGTAATAATTGACCAGTTGACTTTTTGGATTTAGCATAAAATGATAAATAATAAATAAATGAATTTTTTAGATTTAAGTAACGATACACTTCTAGGTTAAATTACTAATTATTCCACTAATTTATAATTTCAACTCTAAAATATCATTACTTAAATTATTTAAATACCTCAATTGACAAGTTTACCCTTTACATTAATACACAAATGATAAATTAATTAGTGCACTAATCTAAAAATTTATCATTACTCTTTAGATTTATGTGGATTTGCATCAAGTCAAATCTCCTAATAATTAAGTTGAAGTATCTAAGTGAACATCCAATTTTAAGGCCTTGTTTGATCCTCTTTAAATTTTCTCTTTATAAATTCACTTATTATGATTTGACTGTTGATTTAACAACTACTCAACAATCACCATACATTTTAAACTTTAATTAAATCTCCACCACTCATTTTAACTATTATAAATTCACTTTATAAATTGAAAACTTAAATAGCTTCAAACAAGCCCTAAGTCCGTAAACATTCATGACACTACCCATTTTACCAAGAGTAATGTCTTCACCCCCGCCCCCCTCAAAATAGCAAATTTATTGATTATCAAAATGCGAACAGCTGCAGAGCCGGCCATCAATATTGGGGTGTACCTAAAATATAGATTAATACTAATTTGTATTTTTAAATTTTTTTTGTAATTATTTATATGGTCAAAAAATGTATTTTTGTCAAAATGAGCTGTGCATGGGCAAAGAGTGGCCACCTGCCTACGCCTTGAATGCGAATCAGTCAGGATTACGTCTTTGAGCCATGGCGGTGCTTCATGTAGAATACAAGGGTTTGGATGAATGGGGTGACTTGCTAACTTGTGAGCAATAACGTATGCTCGTTGTCTTTCAAGCTAAACCTTCAAATTGCTAGCTTGTTTGAGTAGGACTTTGCAACTATGTATGAAAAGGCCAAATTTCGAGTTGTTGGTGCTACCACCGTTAATCCTGTCGAACACGACCTTAGGATCCATTTCGAATGACATCTTCTGTAGCCTCATGAACAGTATCCAACCGAATCCAAGAGCCTCAGTTTCGTTTATTGCATTCGGTTTTTGCCATAAAATCTGGGCATTCCTTACTTCTTTCCAATCACTCAACATATTCCCGCAAATCGGCCACTAAAGTTGTGTAGTACATGTTTCCCCTTCACAAGAAACCATATGCCTCTTGTAGTCTGGTTCGCGACTAATTATAAGGTGCTCCATATATTGACATAAGTTGGGGATTGATCGTAATTAAATGAGGGATATCGTGACTCAAACATAGATTAATTTAGCAGTAAACAGGTGCTTCTACCACTAGCTAGGATACCCCTTTTATGTTAAACTTTTTTTTTTTCACAATGTGTTTTAGTCTTAAACAAAAGATTTTGTTTTTGGGGCGTTTATGAAAGTCTACTTTCAAATTTTTTTAGGGGGCGTTTGGCACCAGTTATAACACCCTTGTTTATAACACAAATTATTCGTTTTCTAACAACTACGAAGACGGCGGCAAAAAATTGCATCGGGTTTGAAATTTTTTATTTCTCTATTGCAAATAGTGGCTCTTCAACCCTCCGGTAAAATGCAACGGTTGCTTTTGCCATTAAAAAAAATGGCTGACCCGCTTTTCAAACCAAAACAACGAAAACAAAAACCAAAAAAAGACACATGTCAACTTTTGATTGATTTTCAATCAAATAATAATTCCTGTTTGTAACACTACATATTATAAACTATACCAAACGGATGGTTAATCAAATCCATGAATTCATCAATGTTCAACCCTCCCTTCCCATAACAACTTGCTTATGCTACAAGCTATTCAACACAAAGAAAAAGTAAAATTGAAAATGGATAAATTGCAAAAAGTCAAATTAGCTAGGAGAAACTCGAAGTGTCTCAACAACCGGAGACACTTATTCCTTCTACAATTACGGTCGTTGAGATGTGCAATTTATGAATAGACACCTTATGTTTTGAAAAATTTTCTAGGTGAAAAAATGTCACCTTTTTTTTCTCCTTAATTAACATATAAAAAGATTGTAAGTGAGTGAGATAGAACCCTTATGCAATGACACTTTTCAGATTGAGTAATTCTAAAGGGACATGATATGGGGACATTTATAAGTGACATTCTTATGTGACACATGTTCATTGGGTGATGATTACATGACTACTTTTCATTATCCAATACAAGTATGCCACATAGGAATGTCACCTATAAATGTCCCCATTTCATGTCCCCTTAGAATTTTTGTTTCAGATTTACCGTAAATAAATAAATAATACTTTTTACATTTATGTGGTTTTGGATTGCATTTTCAATGAGTCAAGGATAGTTATTATTGACATTACAAATTTTACTAAATACACCATATATATGTTGTGTTGAAAGTCCCTAAAATTATAATATCTAAGTGCATAATTTTTTCATCACATCTTTCATCTTCAACTTCTATCAGGTTAACACATTTTATATTGTTGACAACAAATTTCTATCAAAAAATATGTTAAGTTAATATTTTATATAGAAAAAACGCAACTAATTTTTTTTGTTTAAAAGCGATTTAATATTATTTTTGAAAAGAATCATCAATGCCGACGTGCATGGAAATAAATTTGATAATAAAAATATAATATAAAAACATTTGGAGTGTAATTATAATGATGAGTCTATATTAAAGACCACTATTTCAATTAAAATAAAGTGTAAATATTAAAAAAATGGGGCTCTTTTCATAAAAACCATCTTTTATAGTAGGGGTTTGAAAAATACCTCTTGGTTGAAAAGTAATTGTAAAAATGCCATTTTGTATTATAATACTACCCTAAACAAATTTTAATTAAAATTTAGTTATTCATTAATTTTATTATTATTAGTTATTATTTTTAGAAATTATAATTATAATAATCTTATTTATTATAATAAAGTAGTATAGATGTCATATGCAAATTTTTCCGCCAAAATAACTATCCTACTTTTATATGTTTCTTTTATTTTTTAATAATAACAATAATCCATTAGTTTTATTCATTAATTATATTTTGCTATTATTTTATTTCATATATAATATGCTATTTATTATCTATTAGTATTTCCTATATTTATTCTATTAGTTTTTAGGATATCTTCAAAGATTTAATATTTATGCAAAATTTTAATAGTTGATAGACAAATTTCAAGTGTTAGATTATTAAATCTTCCTTTTCATTTCGATTAAGTGCATACTCATGAGGTTGATGATATAATAATAAAATTTTTGATATAATAATAAAATAAAATTAAATCAGTATCAAAACTTTTATTTTAACTCAATATGATAAACCACAAGACATAAAACATATAGCTGTATCTTTAATATATTATTAATTAATTTATTATTTTTTTTTGGAAACAAATATATTGATAAAAGTTTAAGTTGATGGGATACAACAATAATAATATTTAATGGAGGTGATGATTTAAAACAAAAATAAAAAATTCTTTTAGAACCAAAATTTAAGTTGAAGGGATATAATAGTAATAATATTTGATAGTTGTACGAAAAAAAATTGATGATGTTGATGATTTGCAGCAAAAATAAAAAAATCTCTTAATTTTTTTAAGAGCGGAAAGTGCTTGAAAATTAATGTTAAAAGTAAATCATATAAAATTTATCTTTTGTTATAATTTTGCTTCCCTTGGACATTTTCTCTTTTGTAATAGAAAGGTGTATACTTTAAATTTTTTAGAATAAATTTAGTGAAATAGTGATTTATTTAAAGAATGTATAAGGAAATGTGAAAAATAATTTTTCCAATAATATGTGGTGGAGAATGAATGTGGAAAATAATTCATTCTGATAAATGAATATCATCTACACCCTGATATACATAAATAGAATATGGTTGTAGGGTAATTTTAGAGTTATATTATTATATACTCTTTTTTTCATAGTTTTTTGTTTCCATATTCAACCTGAAATTAATTTTATATTGAAAAAATTCTTCATTCTTATTTTCATTACTTAAAAGTATTATTTTATGAATGACAATTTACTTAGCTTTGTGCAAAATGAAAATATTATATGTTTTAATTCAATTCTGTTTTTATATTAGTAACATATGTATATGAATGTGTAATATGCAATAAAATTGTGATTATTTAGTTTTCCAACTTATCATATATTTTTTCCTGCTAATTATTCTATTCCGTGCAACGCACAGATATACAACTAGTAATAATTAAAAGTAGTAATTTATCAACAAAAAAATAATCGTCTTTGTTGTCACGGCGCCACTGCTTTTAACAATAAACCACCGGCAATCTTCACGCCCCCAATTTTTTTCCATTATTATTATTCATATTCGAGAGAGGAAGCGTTTGAGTTTAACTATATTTTTGTACAATTAGTGGATACGAGACTTACAAAATAAACACTTTACACAAATCTATTTTAAATTTAGAAATGTTCAGAGAACACAAAGGGTTATATAATTATCTCATTTATTAATTTAGCGAAGCAAAGCTTTTTCCATTGACGTACTTATTGATACAAAAGTGTTAAACTTCAATATAGCTCTTCGGTACATTTATAGTCAAAACATATCTTATATCTCCAAACATGTGTCTCCTTCTACATGCAAAATCTTTTTCCATCCGCGAGTACACTACAATACTTAATTTGCTTGGCAAATATCTTGTCTTCAACTATCTATAAAATGGTAAAAAATAAGGGGGGTGAGTACAACGTACTCAGTGAGTAACAAAATACCTTGCTTTATCTTTCATATGGGAAAAAGCTTTTCAATCATGAGTTCAAGAAAATCAAGCAATGCACAAAGCTATTTGATGCACGAAAGGGCCCTATCATTAGTTAACTAATATCGTGGTGCGCACATGATTCAATATCAATTCAAAATGGATAAGAGCACATAGCAAAGTCATAATACCACAAAAGATACCACATAGACAAAATGACCAAAACCACAGAGTAAGGTCATGTTCTACAAAACAATTCAAAACGGGTATGACGTTAACTAATGATACCAATGCAACAAACCAATTTCTTTGCCTAATGATGCATTAAAATCTCAATAACAATGCATTAAAAGAATCCATACTTATCAACAAAATTCCAATTGATTTGTATAATAATAATGCATCAAAAATCCATGCATGTCTTATAAAAATATTAAATAAAAGGGAACCAAAGTACCCATTACTTACCTTTTGCCTCAAGGATTCTTTGAACAGTTTTAGATGGAAAATACCTTCAAAATTTTGATATTTCACAAGCAAAGTGTGTTATTTAAGTGAGGATTTTATATGTATATGAAGAGGGCTTGATTTTAAATATAAAGAAGGTGTTTTGAGAAGTTTTAATTGGTGTTTTATGGCCTCTTTAATTCTTAGACGAATTTTTGGTGTTTTGGCCCTTTTATTGATGTGTATAATTAAGTGTTGTTAAATATCAATTGGAATCCATAATTATCAAACATGTCAAGTGTCTTGATAAAACTAACACATTTCAAATTGTGAGCATGCTAAGTTTTTTAATAAATTTACAAGACTAACACATTTCAAGATATGAGAATGAGAAGTGTCTTGATAATTTACAAACTTGCACATGTTTTAAACTTTGGCAAATTTAAAAGTGATAAGTGTTTCTTATTTTAGACAAATTTAGCAATATGTATTTAGAGAATAATTTTACTAATCCTTATTCATTTATTTGAGTAACAATTTTCAATCTTAGTATGATAAAAACTTTAAGTACTTATTCTTATTGTTGTCAAAACTTATAATTAAATTTTTACGAGATGTTACACGGGGGATGCAGGTTGATTCAACGGGGAGATTTCATAGAAATAATATAGAAATAATTAAAAAAAGAAAAAAGGAAATCAGGAATTCAGAATTGCTGCTGAAATGGTTCCAGCGATAAAAAGAAATAGCGGCACTGCATGTGCTTATTTGCAACAGTTAGCAGGCCTCCTATGATTCCCCTATGATGGCGGTGGCGGATGGGCAAAATGAACGTAGTAGATGGTCGTGGTGACGCTGTTTGTTGTGAATGTTGGTGAAGGGATGCAAGCTACATGGTTGGTTGTTGAAGTGGCGGTGGTGGTAGACGAAAGCAATGGTGATGAAGAATGTGCGGCAGTGGCGGCTAGGTTTGATAGGAATATATATCTACACACAAAAAAATGAATTAGGGTATGTACAAAAAATAAACTAATAATAAAATAATAAAAATAATAATAATTTAATTATTATAAAAATATATAAAAAGTTGGCACGTTTGCAATGTCACCACTCGTTTGTTGGTCGATCTTTCTTTATTAAGTAAATCGCTTTTCTATGAATGAACACTCATATGCACTTTTTAGATATGAATCAAACCATAGTTTAATTAGTTTTCATATCGTTTTTGAAGTTCTCAAAGTAACTTCATAACTCCGATTTATCCCATCATACAACACAAATTTTAACTCCCATGGTCCTCTTTTCTTTTCTCATTTTGATGGGGTTAATTAGGAAGTAAGTTTGGTTATCATCTACTCATTTTTATCACACACTATGTCAACGATTGCATCAAGAACCAATTAAGTTAACAAACTTATTTCATTCATAACTTGCCGAGTAGTGGGATTGGAAAAACCTTTACATGGAAAATAGGTTTCCAATCCATCCAAAAGTTATGTATTATAGTACACACCAAGCTACATATGCAAGTATCTAGTTTATTCTACTATCATGTTAACATATTAAGTGAAAAACATAGGTTTATCCACCGTAAACCTATCATGGTAAAGATGGACATGAGTATAGGCACAATATACATTAAGTTCGTAGGTTGTGCCTAAATACATAAGAAACTGCGGGGCATCCTCATAATATCCCCATAGATCCGTTTCTATTACTTGTGCAATCCGGCTCCCACTTGCATTCTCACTCCAAGTTTCAGCTTGCTTTTCAAATACCTTGCGAGT